>VUQH01032947.1:0-24128 GCA_015106775.1 Etroplus canarensis | reverse complement strand
CTGTATAGTTTTGTGGTTGCTCCCATGTACAAACCTAGAACTTGGTTTATTAGTATCATTCAGTTCCAAACCAACTGACTGATTCGCATGGCAAGCACAGCTAGATGCAGCACCTTCATTGATGACCTTTTAGATCCTGTAGTCCTATATACCTGAATCTCACAGTCATTATTTAATATCTCTTTGAAGTTGTTATCATAAGGAGTCGTGTAATGTTTGAAAAGGCGATCGGAAAGAATTCTTATAAAATAAATCTTATGTCTGTGCAATGTTTCAACCTTGCATAACAAGGTTACAGGTGACCTGCAGGGTTACCTGAATGACTCTGCGCTGTACTCTCGACTTCTGTTGTGTTCAGATATACAAAGCCAAGCTGAAAACAGAACTATTCTCTTTTCTGTGATTACACCTGTGTGAGGTTACAGGCCAAACTGATAGGGCCATCAGTATTTTGCCTGCTGTTGAAACTCCTGAATGCAGACCATCTATTCCTGATTAAAGTGAGGCGTAATCACTCCTTTTCCCAATGTGCATCAGTTACCTCCTGTTTGAAATTCTTTTTGCACACAGTTGCGGTGGTTAGTGTTTTTAGTTTGCTTGATTTAATCAAATGTCTATATATTAACATCTCTTTTGCAATTCTTATTCTTATTGCTGAATTTGTCAAAAACTAATAAATGTGTCAATTATGAAATTCTGCATTTTGATCATTTTTTTTCATGAATATAAACCATGAATTATGTCATGTTTACGTAATTGAGCACAGTAGTGCAGTGGTTAGCACTGTCACCTCACAGCAAGAAGATCCTGGGTTTGAATCGACTAGCTGGCGTTGAAAATTCAGTGAGTTATGGTCATTTTACAGATGTGCGCAGGCCTCCTACCTCCATAAACATGCATTAGGAGATGTAGCTGCTCCATAGCAATCAAGGGGTTGAACTGAAGTACGGGATTTAAAGGCAAGGCAATGGAGCTAATAAAATATGGGATACAATGGTAAATATGTGTACTCTTACTGAGTGGAATCAAACATTCTGTATTTACAGTTTGCAAAGTTAAAGAGTTAGGGAACAGTATGTAGTGGACCAAACCACTGTGAGTGGAGAATTGATCTTTTAAAATTCATATATTGTTTTCTATCTATAATTAAAGCAATAGTTTTCACTGCATGTGATATTATTTCACATTATATGGTTATATATGCTGACAGTCAATGAAAATACATCACCTAGAAAACTGGAAAATATTTTACTATATGTCTTCTGGAAAAGTAACATGATCTTTCTCTGAAAATGGTTATAGAGACAACTTTTTACTTATCAGTGAACAAAAATAAAAACTAACTCTGGATAAGTTCTCATAAACCCACTCTTACACACATTCCAGATCTCGGTACTGTGTGTGTCCCCCAGCAGCACTGATGCAGGCAGAACATCTGCGTCTCATACTGGCCATGAGACTTTGTAAACAACATGGGAAAGCTTGCCACTCCTGTACTGCATGGATCAGCTGATTGTGTGTACATGGTCTTGGAATGCTTGTGTCTGTGACACAGGCATTTCTTGGATGCTGCTTGGTGGTGCTGGACTAATCTGGCAAATGCTGACTGATTACAACCAAACTGGTGGGCTGCAGCTCTCTGGAATGCAACACCCTCAAATCATGCCAAGTGGATGGTGATGCCCTTTACATGTTAGGTACAGCATAGTTACAAATTGCAGCATTGTTTACACTGTATTTGGGTCTGACTTTATATAGAGGACCGTTACAAACCAATCCTTGATTTATAGCCAAATAACAAATCTGAACAATGGCATTATTCTGACTTTTGATAAACACAACATCACTGAAAAGTGAAATCCACTGGTTTGAGAACTCAGACTACTGTGTCCAGACATAATGAATACAGCTGAATGCAAAGTACACTGCAAAATGCCCAGACATATCAGTTTAAAAAATAAAGTGTGTATTTTCATTGACTAATTCTTTTTTACTGAGGAGGACAAACAAGGGCGGACAGACCACCTTGGCCCTCCTGTAATTTCTGTCCATGGTTGCACTGACACAACAACACAATTTTTTTGACACAAATTTTTAAGGGGGACATGCCACCCCAAGCCCCTCCTTTAGCCCTGCCCCTGTACACAACAGCTGGCTCCAGCACCCCCACAACCCTGAATTGGAGAGGCAAAAGAAAATGCGTGGATGTTTATATAATCCTTATATCTAACTGGCATTTACTGAATTTTCATCTTTCATTGATTTTATTTTTGATCTCATTTTCTGGTTGCTGTTTAATTCATCTCTTCTGTAATTAATTTGCTCAAGTGGGAAATTTTTCTGCCTACTTCCAGCTTTCTTTTGCATTACTGGGTATACATTTTCCAAAGACTGTGTGTGTAATCTCTACAGAAGTCAGCTCTTTTTACTTGATTATTATACCCAGAAATGAACTCTCTCATAACTCTTGACTGTCATTGTGGCTCAAAAATATAGAAATAGACAATAAGAATGATCCACACACTACTTAAATAATATATTTATTATGTTATTAAACACTGTCAGGTCTGAACACTATATTCACTCTTAATTACAGAGAATCACACTGTACACTGTATCACACAACACAGTTTAAATAGTCTTAATAAATAAAGATTGCATTGTCATGCACTGCACTAAAACACAAAGAATTCACTACACACAGGTGATTTCAGGACAAAGCATATAATCACAAAGATGATAACACCACCAGTGATAGGCTATGTAGGTTTCACTCACAGCTGAGCTCACATTGACTCATAAAGACTAATTCTACTTTATGGCTCGGCTCCTGTTTTTTCCAGTTCCTTAGTCAGGAAATGGGTGTGTGCTTTTTACTACCATGTATCCTAAATGATGCTATACATTTCTCAGTAGTCGTCACTAAGTTGTAAACTAAGTTAAACATGTGCAAAGTGTGTTCCACAGGGAGATGGGAGCTCTACGGAGATTTTTTTTTTTTTACCTTCAAGGACAAATGTAAATTCAAAAAGAAATGCAAAGATCAGCTTCTTTGAATTTGATCACAGATTTAAATTAGATAATTCACTGAGTTTCATGTCTGTAAAAACACTGTAGTAGCTTCTTCATGTTTTAACAAACATTTCTTTTAGATCTGTAATCACTGGCCACTTCATTAGCTGCACCTTGGGTCGGACCCCATTTTGCCTTTAGAGCTGCCTGGCATAGATTCAACAAGGTACTGGAAACATTCCTCAGAGATTTTGGGCCATTTGATCTATCTGTATGATAGAGTCGTTAAATTAGGCAACATTTTTCCAATCTTTTGTTGTCCAGTTTTGGCGGGCTTCTTTGTCCTGTTCAAGAAATCAGTCTATGATGATTTGAGCACTGTAGAAAGCAGCTAGAAGATGTATTTTGGCTGGAAGAATCCATCAGAAGATGGGTACTCTGTGGTTTTGTAGGAATAGACAGTCTGAAACAATACTCCATTGGTACTAAGGGGCCAAAAGTGTGCCAAGAAAATATCCTTCCTCTTCAGTTGTCCAATTTTGGTAAGAATTTTGGCATGTATTGTAGCCATAGTTTCCTGTTCTCAGCTGACAGCAGTGGCACCCAGTGTGGTCTTCTGCTGCTGTAGCCCAACTACTTTGTGGTTTGATGTGTTTTGCATTCAGGGACGCTTTTCTGCACAACTTTGTTGTAACGAGTGGTAATTTGAGTTACTGTTTCTACCAGGGAGGGTTAAATCGGGCAGGGCTTCCGGTGTTAAGCTTATGCCAAATTACCAATGTGGATTAATCTGCTGTGGCGACTCCTTGGGGAGAATACAAGAGAGCAGCTGAAGGTACATTTGAGTTACTGGTTCCTTTCTATCAGTTTGAAGCAGTCTGGCCATTCTCGTCTGACCTCTGACATCAACAAGGCACTTTTGCCCAGAGAACTGCCACTCACTGGATATTTTCTGTCTTTGGACCATTCTCTGTTAACCGTAGAGATGATTGTGTGGGAAAGTAGCTCCCAGCAGATCAGCAGTTTCTGAAATCCTCAGAGTAGCCTGTCTGGCACCAGCAACAATCTGCTTTCAAAGATACTTGAATCATCCCAATTCTGATGTGTGGTTTGAACTTCAGCAGGCTGTCTTGACCAGAATCAGAATCCTTTGCTAATCCTGGGGGTAAAATTGCCATGGCTACATGCCCAGATGCACTGAGTTTCTGTCATACAACTGACTGATTAGAAATTTGCGTGAACAAGCAGTTGAACAGGCATACCTAATAAAGTGGCCAGTGGGCGTATTTTTTTCTTTATCTTAAAGAACTAAATTGTCACGGGTGCACCACTGCTCGAAAGTTTGGGGGTCATCTCAAAATGTTTTGTTTAATATTTTCTACTTTATATGGCATTAAATTATTCCGAGTTTACACTGACATAAAATGGCATTCAATCTGGAATATCTGTGCAGGCATACAGAGGCCAATTTTCAGCAACCATTATATAAATTTGTCTTAGTGAAAGGTGAACTCGTTGCTTGGAAATATTCTCTCCAGCTATAGTAACACACGTGAAAATGGTTATGCTGGTTACAGAATCAGTAAGGTTATTATTGTTTTTATTTTAAAGAAATTGTTATTACATGTGAGGACTTGCCAAAAAATGTTGATTTTGTGAAACAGTGGGTACAACTGCATTCACAAACCTCCTCTCAGTTAATGAAACTGTACTGCTGAGGACCTGTGAGGCATCTATTTATCAAACAATAGACTCTGAAGTCTTCTTTCTCTATTGTTCAGCAGAGCCTCCTACTTCTCTTTTTGTCTGGTTTAAACCAGTATGCTCTGTTCAGTGAAAGAAGCATTGCACACCTTTTTATGAAATCTTTGGGTTTGTTTTCAGTTTCCTGCTTAGAATAACCCTTCTTTTTTAGAATAAGTACACAAGAGTACAGTTGATTACATAATCAGCACAGCCATTTTCAGCTTTTTTAACATAAGCGGAAATGAGTTTTTAGCTCATCTGACTGAAGGGTTGATGAGCTAGTGTCTGTAGTCTGTCCGTCTCTCTGTCTCTCTGTTCACAATTCATTAAAAAATGCTACTTCTCCTTGAGTATTGGTCAGATTTTAGTGAAACAGTGATCACCTCATGGGTATTACACAAATTGCACTCAAGATCAAGATCACATTCACAGTCTGCACTGTTACATGGTGAGGTAATGGTCATGGAGGGAGTGAAAGGTGTGGTTGGGCTTTCACATCGGCAATATGGTTCACATATTAATGCATTTACATGTTTCCATGCTTTTTTTTTGCCATGGTTCTAATTTCTCCCGCTCGGGATCAATAAAGTGTGGTGTGTTTGTTTGTTTGTTTGTTTGTTACTACTGACCATGTGATCATAACACTCCTGGACTCAAACACTTTTATTTGGTGGTGAATGAGATTAATTTGTCCTAGATATGACTGTTTGGGAGCCTCCTTGACTTCTTAGTGGATTTTAATTGTCATTAATTTGTGCAATACAGCCAACAAATGACAAGAAAACATATCACTTTATTTCTGTATTTCACACATTACAGTAACCTATGAATTGAGATGGATCTTGAGCTGGATGAGTCACTGTGACATTGATGTTCTGGTTCTGATGGGCAGTTAATATTTTAACATGATAAACTTGCATTAAGTAACACAATGTGCCAATGGATCAGAGGTGTGATCGCTGCTGAAAATGGGCCTCGGTAGACCTAGACAGATTTTCCATTAAAATTCATAAATGATTCATCATTTCATGAACCATTAATTGTTATTTAGAAAGGAGGAAGAGGAGGCATCCTGATTGAGGTGGGTTTAGACACTCAACCAGGATGCCTCCTGGGTGCATCCTAAGTGAGGTGTTTTTGGCTTATCCTGCTGGGAGGAGGCCCCAGGGCAGATCCAGGGGAGAGGAAGGCCTGAGTCTCTCTGCTCAGACTGTTGCCCCTGTGACCCATACCCAGATAAACATCAGAAAATGGACTGATGGTTTTTTACAACATCTCTGGTCTCATTTGCATGTTGTATTAGATGAAACCAAATGTCTCTTCTTTCAACCCCCAAATGTTCAAGCAACAGTGTCGATTCTGTTTTCAGTCAGATGATTTCTTTGACATTAATTTTTTAATATACTGAATAGGACAAATAGTTTCTCTATAGTAACTTTATGAGGTGTATTCAAATTAGGGAAAATATAGATAGTGTGAGCATGAAATGAGAGAATGATAGTCCATGAACTCTGATTTCTAAATCGTTCCTTCGCTTAAACACCTAACTTGAGTTTTAGAGCTACAGGATTATAAGTGGTGAGAATGTGATTAAGGCTGAATACAGAATTCAGCGTGTGCTCTCACAGAGCTGCAGCCTTCTATGGATCTTCCTGTAGGAACCACACCTCATTTCTGCGTCCATAAGGCTTGAGTGGGTCATAGCTACAGCAGAAGTACTGCTTGCGCTGAAACGGGGCCGTCTCCCCCAGGGTGCGTGTCAAACGCAAGGCCTCTGCTCTGTACTCGCTCTCCCCTGCGAAGCCTCCAAACTGCCTGTGAATTTTAAAAAATAATTAAAAATGCTCTCTGTATTGATAACAATAAAACTGCTGTAAATGACACATACAGTGCATAGACAGTCATGCCGGGCCGCTCTTCGATCCTGATGGCACTGTCGGAGGGAGCCGGGGGTTCGTGCTGGTAGTTGGAGGGAATGCGGATGCCCACCACCAAACGGCGAGACAAAACCCCATCGTTCCGTGGGTACACCGTGATTATGATGGGAGCTGCTGTACCCATGGCCTCAGCTTATAAAGTGGGAGAGAGAAAATTAATGAAAAAAGGGTGGAACATGGAGGAAAACTACATCTCCTTGGAGCAGAATTACCCAAATTTAAAGGTCAGGATTTGTTCCCCTTTTTCAAGGACTGCATAAGATCATCATGCAAATGCAGTCTATTTCAGTGTGCTTTTATTTGGCTGTGGTTATATTTGACTGTTGATCCAAAGCAGGGAATGATCACTTCAAAGGACTTGTGTCTGATCTTATACATTAGTTGTCACCTCAAGCCAACTAGTTTAAAGTACACTAGTGTACAAAAAGTCTCAAGTCACCCATCATTTTATACTTTTCCACTTTATATTGAAGGAACATGAGAAATAGGTGCAACAATTAAGTGAAACATGCAAATATAAATGGAAATACACCACATAAGGCACAAAAAGTGTTTGTATAATTCTGATGAATGGCTAAGAATGGCTTTGTGACAGCTACCGTTCCACTGAGACCATTTCTGATGACGCTTCGGTAAACAGTAGATCGATCAACTGAAGGGCCAGATGCATCTCTCAGGTCCTGTGTCAGGTCTTTGTTGGATTCCCCCTTTCTGACTTGGGACAGATACCATGCCAAGATATGCCAAGTTTTTGGTTAATAGCTCTTTAGGAATCACCTTGTTGGTGGAAAAATAACATTTTATGCATGTCAAACTGTGTTATCTTTGGCATTTTTGTAGATTCAACTAAAGAAATGGGAACAAATTGTGTTTTTGCAACAGACTGCTAGTAACAAAGTGCTTATAGATACAATTTCATTTTGATTCTTTGCTAAGGTATCTTTTGTTAGGAGACCAAAGTTATTATAGTAATTTAAAACAAAACTAAAAACAAAAATTTAAAGAGAAAAATAATTTGTTAACTGAGGTAAAAAATAAAACCTAGCCTTTTGATAAAAATGAAAACTAACTAAAAAGATATTTTGTGTTCACAAAAATGAACTGAAATAAAATTAAAATATACAGGAAATATCCTTAGTTAAAGTCTTTATCAGTTTGAAAAAATTTGTTTAGACAGTTTGTCTGATGAGGCTTTGGTGCATCTGTTTACTGAGACTGCAAGATCACCACATGACTGGGAGTGCTCTTTCTTCACAAAGTATTGTATTTTAATTCTAATTTGTAATTTGAACATCTTAAATCTTCCCATGACAAATACCCGTCCATATTATAATTACCAAAACTAAAACTAAGGCTGAAACTAACAAAAAGTAAACTAAAATTAAATATTTACAAACAATAAAAATGAATATTAAAGCCACTCTGGAAACTAAATGAAACTGAACAGAAAACAAAAACTCAAACTGCAAAAAAAATAAAACATAATTAGAAAATAATGCAGCAAAAGAGAGCAGCCAAAGGTGCAGGGAATTAATCCGCATTGGTAATTTGGCAGAGGTTTTACAGCAGATGCCTTTCCTGATGCAACCCTCCATGGTGAGAGGGGCTTAGGTCCCCACCTGGAATCGAACCAAGGACCTTTTGCTTATAAATACAAACCCATGATAACGCTGGTGTAGACACACTAGTTCGTCCCTTGTGTTAGGTGCCTTTTTTATGCTTGAATGATACTTACAATAGTGTTAATTGCCTTAAAAAAACAAACAAACAAACAAAATTGTACCATTTGGCTGCTCCCTTTTATTCTCCACCAAGGGGTCGCCACAGCGGATTAATCTGCATTGTAATTTGGCAAGAGGTTTTGTGCTGGATGACCTTCCTGACGCAACCCTCCATGGTGAGAGGGGCTTGTGTCCCCACCTGGAATCGAACCAGGGACCTTTCGCTTACAAACATGCAAAAAACTCCTCTGAAAATGGTCAGGTACAAGGACTGAACTGAAAATGAGTGAAAAAGCAGCCAATGTAAACAAAACTATTAATCAAGACCACTTTAAACATTAGAAGAAAGACTGGCTCATTGGAAGCAAAATGTTAAAAAATGATTGGCGGTTGAAGACTTTTGCACACTACTGCACTTTCAACAATATTTTGTTAATTCAAAATAGTGTTGCCCTTAAAAAATTTGAGCCACATGTTGATCCCATAACGGTCATTTCTTCTGCTTTGGGGTGCCATAGAGTGGTCGCTGTTTGTTTTACTGAGTGTTAAGAATTATCAGAGACAGAAACATGGCACTCAGAACCCTTAACTGAAATCTATGGGAGAATTCAGCAACTGCAAACAGTGGGAAAAGGCTTTTTAAAGCCTTATTTAGGGGCAAAGCCAGTAAAGTTTTTAGCCATTTTTAAAATTAGATTAGACTTGTGATTCCGCACCTGTGTTATTATGTTCGAGTAATCATTAAAATTAAAATAGGATAATGCTTGAGAATAAAAGTTCAAATAATGGTCTTACTAAAATGGCTGTCACTTGTCTAGAAGAAACAGGAAAGCTTCTTGTCCTTCTTTCCGCTGCTTCCATTAGGGGTCGCCACAGCAAATCATCTGCCTCTATCTCACCCTATCCCTTGCATCCTCTTCCCTCACACCAACCCTTTGCATGTCCTCCTTTACTACATCCATGAAATATGACTAAATAATACATATAGCCTAAATAACCATGGATCTTTTACAAAAATTTGAAATGTAGTATGAGTTACAGTCATGTGAAAAAGAAAGTTAGAAGTATTACTACCTTTAGTAGCTGTAACTTGAAATAATCATTTTCTGTATAACTTCATCAGTCTCTCACATCATTGTGGAGGAATTTAGGCCCACTCAACTTTACAATATTGCTTCTGTTTATTGAGTTTTGTGGGTATCAATTTCTGCACAGCGCTCTTAAGGTTCTGCCACAGCAATTTAATTGGGCTGAGGTCTGGACTTTAATTGGGCCATTGCAGCACCTTGATTCTTTTCTTTTTCAGCCATTCTACTTAAGATTTGCTAGTGTGATTGGGACCATTGTCCCATTGCACGACTCAGTTTTGGCCAAGCTTTAGCTGTTGGACAGATGAACTTACATCTGACTCTAGAATACTTTGGTATACAGAGGAGTTCGTTGTCAACTCACTGACTGCAAGGTATCCAGGTCCTGTGGATGCATAACAAGCCCAAATCATAACTCTTCCACCTCTTGTCTTTACAGTTAGTATGAGGTGTTTCTGCTGATTATGACCAAACATTTCCGCTTTGCTCTCATCTGTTCAAAAGACATTGTTCCAGAAGCCTCTGGGTTTGTTCAGATGCAGCTTTGCAAACCTTTTTGAGAGAAGAGACTTTCTGCTGGCAGCCCTTCCAAACAAGCCATACTTGTTCAGTTTAATTTACTGCCATGAACTTTAACATTTAACTTGCTAACTAAGGTCTGTTGAGTCTGAGTTGTTACTTTTGTTTTTTTTAAAATTTCATCTTAGCATATCACTGACCTCGGGGTGAATTTGCTGGGATGTCCACTCCTAGGAAAATTGTGGCAAAGTGTTAAGACACACGCTTGAATGCTCCAAGCCAACAAACTGCCAAAATTTCTGCTTTGATCGAGATGGTCACACTGGCTGCATTTGATTGGGTGCACCTTGCTGCTACTTACACTCTAAATGCCTGTGGAAGCAGCAAGGGTGGATTTCTTTCACAAAACTATACAGAGGGCTGTGAAATGTTTTTTTTCCAAATAAATAACTGCATATTTGACAACTCAAGGAAGAAAAAATTAAGAAATTGAGAGTAGGTTTTAATATTTTATACTTCCATAAATAACAGGATTGGCCACCCACTCAACAAGGAAACCATCATATTCTCTAGCTAATGAAAAACTGTTTATGACTTTGATGACTTAGCTGCAGTTATTAGTCCAATGGTTTTCTAGTGTGTGGTTTTCATCTCATTATCAGAATTTGCTTTTGAGCACTTTAAATAATAATTGGCATTAAATATTTTGGGAAAGGAATAGGAAATGTATCAGAAGCTCTTCTATAGTCAAGCCTTATTCTATACTGTTAGTGAACATATCATCTGATCCACCTGAAGGGTTCATTTTTTGCCTGGTTTACCTTGTTCATTGCTCCCGCCAATATACATGAGCAACTTCCTCATTAGTTCTCCTGTTACTTGGTCAAAGGTCCGCCCCTCAGAGGAGACTGCAGCATATCTGGCAGCATCATACCGTCGCACCTCAAAGCTAACTCCATCCTAGAGAAGAGAAGGAAAATCAGGTGGTGGCTTTGGCATCTGCAGGCCAGCCATGGCTACACAATGCTGTTTGCACAAATGCACTTCATGCTCTACACACACACACACACACACACACACACACACACACACACACACACACACACACACACACACACACACACATCCACATACAAAAACCGTTGTTCTCATCCTGGGGATGGAAGCAGCAGAGAGGTTAAGCCCAGATATGATTCACCTCTGACACACTGATGTTGACAATCTGCTTCTAAGGACAGAAGCCCTGAACTGGCAAGATTTACACATGGAGGGTTCACTGTGCGTCTTTGTGTGCGTGTGTATGAAACCAAAGTGGGCAGATACACATGAAACATATTTACACTGATTTGATTTAATTTCTTCTTCTGCTCTACGGGGCTCAGTCGCCTTACATAGAATAATGGGGAAGGGATGCGTGGTCTTACATAACGGCGCACAGGCAAAAAGAAAACAATTACACACACTCTGCACTCTCTCACACAGCGTTAACATGATGCAACAGTTTTGTATTAAACATGATTAAGTGGGGTTAATGTGGAGCACAGTCACTCAGCTGTGCTGCTGAGCAATAAGTTCAATCGGTTTTGAAGGAATCTGGTTGCTGGAGAGACTGATGCAGGTTTTAAATGCAGCTTTTTATTCCACTAACATGATTACACTGTGTGGATGCTTCTGTGTGTAAGTTAAATTAGATTTGTGCATTAGAATTTAATTGCATAATATAATTGTGATCCATTCTTTATTTAAATCTTTACAAATGATTTGCAAGGCTGGCTGCTGTAAAATATATAGTTTATTATTTTGAAGATGACACATTTATTTCCACACCATAACAGCAACAAAAAAGACAATAATAGAAATAGGCTCAGAGCACAGTTTCCATTGCATATTCTCAGTCCTATGTGGGCTTCTTAAGCATGTTTTCTCTTCCCTGGAGGAACATTCAAATCTAAAAATATCATGCAAATAACTTCATCTTGTAAATTAAATTCGTGACTCGTGGGCTACTATCAAATCTCAGGATGCTAAAATGTTTTCCATTTGCCATACCTTTATCACTAACACCTTTTCATCTGCATAATCTTGTTTAAAACCCCCAGCAGGGGAATTGAAAACCTACAAAGTGGCCCTATGATCAAACCCTGCAGTCATATTTATTCCTCAGACATTCAAGATAACACTATGGTATTGTGAAAGCTTTACTTGTGAGAAGTACCCAGGCTTCAGCATAGTAATTACAAGTGTTTTACACTGTATAGCTTGTCAGTGGGACCACCATTAATGTTGCATATGGGTGACATACAAAGAAAGCAGAGCCTGACTTCAGTTAAGTAGTGCAATTAATTTGTCTATTATCTGCCTGTGGTTGTGTTCATGTGTGTGTGTAATGGCAGCTTATATAGTGATAAATACTCAGTGCCTGAACTGAGCACATTAAAGGTATTATCAGCACTGACTGCTAAAATGCCTTGCCAATTCATCTTATTTTAAAACAACATTCTGTGTTCATTAGCAAACCACTGCCAGAATTTCACACATGTAACACTGTAGTTGTGCCGTCGATGTGTGTGCAAAGGTGTGTGTGCACTCCTCTGTATTCTGTGTCAGTTTTAATTAAGGGTGTAGGGTGTCATAGTCGGGTAGGTGCTCCACAGATCATGTGGCAAGCTCTGATTTCAACACCTGCTTTTGAAACATCAATCAAGTCCAGAGATTTGATGAACCTCCAGCTTTAACTTTTCAAGATTCCTTACTTAACGGAGGCATGGGTAATAGTGGTGATACTGTGTTTACATAATTAACATTAATAGATGTGATGACTCACAAACCAAATCCTGTCTTCTGAGAGTGGTCTCCACTACAATGATGCTTAGTTTCAGATTTTAATGGAAGTGCTTGGACCCCTTAAAAACTATTATGTGTACACACACTGCTGGCTTCAACCTCTATTTTGGAATTTCTGCTTCTGACAACGGATGTAATGTATGCTGTCAGAACAGATCTGCCTCTGTGTGTGTCAGTTCAGGTCATTTGATTCTCTGGCTGTCTGGTAACTTGGGCTGGAAGTCCTGCTTGTCGGCCTGCCTTTGTCTTCCTCTCAAAAGTTGGCTGTTATTTAGTTGATTTAAACACACAAAGCCACCTTTAAAACCCAGTCAAACCCAACAATAGATGGCTACATGCACATTTACAGTAGTGGGCCCACAGAGCATGAGAGAAGAACCCAGAAAGGGCCGCTGGGCACTGCTTTAGTTCACTCATCACTGAGTTGATGTGATCTTTCCACAGTGTGCATACAGTAAACATAAGATAAACAAACACACTATGAGCATAGTGAATAAAACTGAGTATAACAAAGGGTAGGTAGGGGCTGACATGGAAAGAACATGTCCTTCTGCTACATCAGGTTTTCTGTATCACTATACTCACCAGTGATGGTTAGTGTATCAGAGTACACACACAATCCTTATGAGATCATGGGTTAACCACAAACAGGTCAGCACGCTTTCAAGGACAGTTAGTGTGCCCCATGTGGTTTTAAACACACAGGCATCCACAGTGTCATAAAAAAAATACAGGGACCCACACCAAACACGAACTCCCAGCCACTTTAGTCAAGTGTAAATGCTTATTTTTTTAAGATTATGCATCACCATCTTCAATAATTTCTGCCTTGTTGGTTGAAGGAAAACCTCGGGCTGGTTTACACTTGACCCACGCTGTGATCAGCATGCATCCTCATAGGTCACTGTCAGGCTGTCTGGCAAGGTTATGGTTATTTTGAAAGCAGCAGGTTAATCGCCGTGGCAGCTTCAAACCAAATTCTTATAACATAATCCACTCAGAGTCAAATAAAGGATGAAATATTCGTGCAAAGACGGAGGAGAAACCTTGCGCCTTCGCAGTCCAGCGGAATCTCTGTGCGTAATCATAACCGCACACACGCGTAAAGCCAAGGATACAGACGGGTTAGAGAGGAATTACAGGAGCGACACATTTCATGCTGATGAAGATGTGCCCGAGCACACAGACTGCCTACCTTTGTCTCACTGCTGAGCAGTTTATATGCCGTCTCCTCGGTGTTTCCGAAGAGCGAGTTCTTGATCATGCCAAACATGTCGCTTCGGCCAAGTCACCTCTCCTCTCTCCGCTCCTTTTGGTTTGTTTTTCTCCTCCCTCTCGTCCTTCCTTTTGTTGCAAACAGCTTGATCTCTAGAATGGTAGCTTTTCTTTAAAAAAAAAAAAAAATGTGGTCGTTCAGCTCCTGGAAAAAAATCTTAAAATACAGGAGGTAACTTCCAGCAATGTCCAGACGCTGCTTTCCTGGAGCGAAGAGAGCGCACTTTGCTCCAGTGAGCACCGATTCTCCTCAACAGATGATTCTCTATTATTTCGGAGGCTGTAGTTGGAGATGCGTACTCCTCCACCCTTATCCAAACCAAGGAATGGAAAAAAAAAATCCTCCACTCTGACTAGTTGAGTGTCTCCGCCCTCCTCTCCCTCTGAGGGTTTCTTACCAGATTGACGCTCACTTATATCATCACTTTTTACGCAGCACCATTTAAGTTCATTTACATGGGGCATCAAGCTGGCAGCATATGACCAAATTTCCACAGCTCACCCCCCCCCCCAATAGTTCAGGTTGTGCTGGCATAAATACAAAGGTGGATTTAATGAGATGCAGCATTAAGAGTCACCTCCTCTAAATCTACAGTGATACTCTCTGCTTTTTTCTGTAGGGGTTTCTCTCATCCTGTTCATTATTATCTGCTCCAGGATTCACGAGACTGCGGGGTGTGAAGAAGCACATTTACATCCCGCCTGTTGCAGGATATACATTTTGACACGAGCTTCCAGTTTGTCAGTATGCATTGGACTTTGATTCCTGGGCTGCATGTGTGCGTGTGTGCGTTAGTTCGAGGCAGCACATGGGTGCACGTCTTAACTGTGTGTGTCACTGTGAGTTGCTTTGCTTTAGGGTTAGTCTATTTAAATTCATACCGAAGGCAATATTAGTCACCACTGTGGAATAGGAAGCAGGGAGGATAGGGTTTATGAAAAAAAGTGGATTGGCTAAAACTAGGCGGAAAAAAGAAGTACTGCATGAGGGAACTGTGGCCAGAGGGACTAAAGCACAAATAGGTATAGGGTGTCATTCATGATATGCGGACTACAATCAAAAGGGGAACCTATCATGCCTCCTTCCAGCTGCTAATTTTTATTCTGGGACTCCAGAGAGTAGCTCTGCATGATTCACAGTTTAATATCATCCTTGTTTATCTAATACTGTGCATTTGGACAACCCTGAGTTCATCAGCTGTCTGAAACAAGACTTTTAGCTAAGACCACCTTCCCTTTAACCTAACTTTCTACTAATGGGCTGCCCCTTCCAAACAAAAGGGTTTACTGTGTATGTAATATCTGTTCTTGCTGACAACATACAAAGCCAAATGTATAAAAAACTGGGTGAAACCAAGCATTTAGAGCAGTCTGAAGCCTAAGCTTTTGGCTCACAGCTATAACTCATACAGTTACCTCATTATATGAAATTTTACAAAACATATATATAAATCTTCCTCTTATCTACTGGGGGCAGGGTGGTGGTGGTGGTGGTGTGTGTGTGTAATCCTCAAACTAGGGGCCTCTGAGGTCTGGGAGTTTGAAGGTTCTGTACAGCATCTTAGCTCTCTTCTGGACAGAAGTTGTGCTTGGAATCTGTTGAAGCCACTCTTCAAGTTTGGGGGTTACAGTCGGACCACTTTGGACTTTACCTTCCACATCCAGTTATTCCTTCAGCTTATGGTACTGCTCAAGTTTCTCATGCTCCTTCTTTCCAGTGTTGCTGTCAGATGGGACTACCACATCTATCACAAGCTACGGGCTGCACAGGCCGCACAAGAAAATTAGGCAGTGACAGTTGGGGCTTCTCTTTACAGCTGTAAGCCACCTTAGACTCAGTCCTCATTTCAAGAGAAAAAGAAAGTGGTGGCAGTTAGATACCAATTACAGGTATTCTGCTGGGTGGCGTGGTAGCATTACTGTGTCATAGCATGAAGGTTCTTGGTTGTAACCCCAGCTGGGGGCTTTCTGTGTAGAGTTTGCAAGTTCTCCCAAGCTAAAATAAAAATTGTAAATACATTTTGGGAACTGAATGGGCATTCTTTATTATAAAGAATTAGTGTGTCTGATTTTTAACCCAAGCAGTCATCAATAGAAAACTAGCCAAAGTTCTGGAAATACTCTGTACTAGAACGTGCCTGCGTGGCCTTCCTCCTACAATCTAAGAGACGTGAAGGTTATGTTAATTTGTGATTTTTTTATTGGCGTGGATGACAGGTAAATAGATGTGTATAGAATAAAATGCTGTATGAATGTATGATTTACATGATATGTAGTCTAAAGGTGCTTTCAGTGGTAAGACTAGAGGACGGCTTTATAAATGCAAGTACACTGGGTTTAGAGGGGTAACAAAAGTCAAACTATAAGGCAAAATGCCTAGAATCTGACTGGTATGCCTCTGTCTTATCAGCCAAGTTTTGACCCTGTGACCCCCTAGTCTCATAAATGTTATTAGTACTAAGACCCTGCGTAGTACACGCTATAATGCAGTCAATTTAGTAGAATTCTTAGTAAAGTTTGTCCATTGTAAGCTTAATCAAGGCTGTTATACTGGTTTGCATGAGACTGTAAACATGATTCTTTTCTGCCCCAAAAGGCACATCCCAAGAAAGAATCTGATGAAGTGGATTTATAGTACATGCTCCTTCAGAGGATGAGACTATAGTAACAGACTGATTTGTCAGATATGCCTGGTTGGTGTGTAATAATGTACACCGCTGCCCCATTGAGGCATTGACTCCACTAGACCCCTGAAGGTGTGCTGTGGTGTCTGGCACCAAGATGTTACGAGCAGATCCTTTTTCTGATTTAAGTCCTGTAAACTGAAAGGTGGGGCCTCCATGGATTAGACTTGTTTGTCCAGCACATCCCACAGATGCTCACACATGATCTGTGGAATTTGGAGGCCAAGTCAACATACTTTCTGCTGTGCTTCTCAAACCATTCCAGTCATTTTTGCTTTTTGTCAGGGCAGTTTTGGAGATGTTCTGACCCAGTTGTCTAGCCATCACAATTTGGCCCTTGTCAAACTCGCTCAGATCCTTAAGCTTGGCCATTTTTCCTATTTCCAACACATTAATTTTGAAGACAAACTGTTCACTTTTTGAATAATATATCCCACCCACTAACAGGTGCCATGATGAAAAGATATTCAGTGTTATTCACTTCACCTGTCAGAGGTCGTACTATTATGTCTGATCAGTGTATAAACATTCTTCTAGAAACAGTGTAAGAGTGATTTATATTTTAATGGCAGAAATGAGCCTAAATGAAAAGGTACTTACAGTTCTTTTTAATTGTTCTATTTAAGTTCCATTTAAACACAAAGCTGTGGACAAGTTATGTGATGCAGTATATTAAAATACATTCACATTTCCACCTCTTGAACATTGGTAGAACAACAAAACAAGAATATATTGCCTCAAAGCAGTCCACATACTAGCACCAACTGCAACCTGCCAGACTCCTGTCAAAGAGTTTGATTTACAGAAGGTCAAATGTCCAGATCAATCAGTCATGCACACACACGAGTCATTTCTGAAGAGCTTAAAGATAGTTGTTCCAGTGTTGGACCCTCACATGTCCTCACTTCTCCCAGCCTTTGCCTCCTGGCTGTGTGGGCAACCTGAGCCCCACTAGATGAGCTACTTCTTCTGGGCTGCGTTCTCCCTTTCCGTGGTAAAGATTGTGCAGGACCATGTGGTTTCTGGTGGAAGCCAGCAAACACAGGTATGTGTGTGAGGCATGGTGTGCCTCCTGCTGGGCACGGCAGTACCTCTCTCCAGTTACCTGTGAAAGGTGAAAAGGAAAAACATGAATGAAGAGCAATGACTTACCAAATCACAACATAATTAAGTAAGACTCATAGCAGCCTTCAGATGGAGAGTTCCTTTAATTGTCTGTACTCCATAGCAGCTGCTGCCGGCCGCTCTGCGCTTCCTCATAACAGCTGCAGCTGGCCAAATAATTACTACAACTCTACAATGTTTTTGTATTTAAACATACCAACAACAAATTGGGAATTTTTTTTTTAAACAAATGTGTCACAAATTTTGCAATATTATGCGTTTTTCCTCGAGTCACCTCAAATGTTATGGCCAGCGTTCATCTGTAGTCGGTGTAACCTGTCAGGTCATTGTTTACCTCTGCTGTCAACATGCCTGGTGTGAAGCGTCCACACCTATTTACTCTGGAGGACACTATAAAATTTTGTGAAAGGAGTCCAAAGCAGGTTGATGAGTCAATGAAGTATCACTTCTGTCTGATGAAAGTGATAGTGAGGTGAGTTGTTGAGGATATCCTGAACTTTTCTATTGCTGGGCATTGTTTTTGCCAGTGTTACTGAAGCTTCCTTTGAAGTTGAGTTAATGTCGTCAGTCAGATGTGGGTAATTAGCCAATAAACCTCATACGGTGTGTGAATATAATCCAACTGTTTTTCACAGGGAACGTGTGCTTTTTTCTGACACTTGTGTCTAAATCGGGGGTTCTGGCATACTGGTAGCTCATAACCATCTGCTGCTGCTGCTGCTGCTGTTGTTATAGTCAGCTGCTGTGAGCTGTCCAGATATTTTTTTCTAAAGGGTAGCCTCTGTGTCTGCTGACAATAACTAACGGTAACCATATTGTGACTAAATAAATTATGCATGTTCATGCACACTTTTTTATGTTGAGGTCCAGCTCCAGAGATTAGGGAGGAAAGTGCAGCGGTAGAGGATGCAGATGAAAAAGAGGAAGAGAAAGGAGCAGATGATGATGAAGTAGAGATGACAAGGAGAGTGAACAGGGCGTATAAGATCCAAAGAAGAGGCAGAGGGAGAGGGTCAACAGTGCAGATGAGAATGGACTGCCACTCTTACTTCTTCCATCCAGCCAGCTCTAAACTGTGTGCTCACTGTTCTTATAGTCTTCCAGTGCTGACTGATTTTACTTGAGAAATTATGTACTAACTGGTCCTAAATCACACTGTTCATGTATTTTTTATTATTGGTCACAGTTTTTCCTTTTCAAATCGTTTTATGATGGTCTGTGGAAAACAAAAATTAACAGTTCCAAATGGCATCATATATACATTAAAAAAAGCTATTTGAGATATTTTCATTAAAACTAATTTACAGACACTTTAACAGTTTTTAGTTATATGTAGGTATTTAGAACATTTATCAAATTTCTGCTTCCAAAGTGTAGTGGTTTACCCATTTGCCTAGCATGTGAAAGGAAGGGCATCTGGTGTACAATTTGTGCCAAATCACCTATGTGGATTCAACTGCTGCTGCGACTTCTTGGGGAAAGACAAGAGATCAAAAATCCAGAAGATTTCACTGTTCTTTTGGATTTCTCAGGAATCTGGAGCAGTCTAATAGAGTTCTATTGGGGTATAGAGGGTTAAACAGGTATTTGAATTTTGTAGGAAAATTGGTCAGAAAAGAGTAAACAGAAATTAACCTAATATTTATAAAGAAATTGGTGGGCATCCTGAAATTTATCATAAATAAAAGTCAGCATGCATTTATCACAGTATGTTTTTCCCTCTTCACGAATTCTAACAGCTGCATTGGCCAGATGCATTTGGTTTAGTTCCCACAGAAAAGCAGATATACATTATGATGTCTTACTAGGATAAATGCAAAATGACAAGTAAGAGTTCCTCCTAGCTGTTTTGTTTCAGTGACTGCACAAGCACAACCACTCTGGTGAGCCGTGCTCTCCCAAGCATTAATAAAACACATTTTATGCATATATGCCTAAACAGAAATACACTATGTGGACAAAAGTATTGAGTCACACCTCTGCCTTTACAAATACTTGTGAAAGAATGGGACACTGTAAAGAGCTCACCGAATTCAAGCGTGATACTTTAATACAATGCCACCGTTGCAGCAAGTCAGCTGGTGAAATTTCTTCCCTCCTAGATATTCCATGATAATCTGTAAGTGGCGTTGTTGTAAAGTGGAAGCATTTAGGAACCAGGTCTCCCTGTAGTGTTGTGGTTTACAAATTTGCCATACAAACAAAATGGTCCCTGGTTTGAGTCTAGGTGGGGACACGAACTCCTCTCACCACGGCGGGCTGCGTCAGGCAGGATATCTGGCATAAAACCTCTGCCAAATTAGCAATGTGGATTAATCCGCTGTAGTGACCACTTGGGGAGAACATTAGGAAGCAGCTGAAGGAAGCATTCAGGAACCACAGCAACTCAGCCACAAAGTGGTGGACCACGTGCAATTACACAGATAGATTGCAGATTGTTGAGGTGGACAGTGCATAAAAGTAGCCAAAGCTCTGCTGACTCAGTAACTGAGTACCAGTCCTCCTCAGGACGAAAACTGTGCATTGGGAGCTTCACGACATGGGTTTCCAGCGCTGAGCAGCTGCATGCAAGCCTTACAATGCAAAGTGTCGGCTGGAGTGGAATAAAGCACAACGCCACTGGACTCTGGAGCAGTGGAAGTGTATTCTGTGGAGTGACGAGTCACATTTCTCTACCTCTAGGAGTCTGACAGACAAGTGTGGGGTTGGTGAATGCCTGACTGCACTTTGCCGATAGTAAAGTTTGGTGGAAGAGGGATGATGCTGTGGGGCTGTTTTTCTGGGTTTGGCCACTGAAAGAAAATCTTAATGCTTCAATTTACCAAGACATTTTGGTAAATTCTATGCTTCCAACTTTGTGGGAATGGTTTGGGGAAGGCCAATTTTTTTCCAGTGTATAGTGCAAGGTCCATAAATGCATGGTTAGATGAGTTTGCTGTGGAAAAACTTGATTGGCCCTCATGGAGCCCTGACCCTAACGCCATCCAAGACTGCTGGGACTGCTGAGATCCTTCAAAATGTGCAGCAAGATGCTGAAAATCTTTTATGAGTCTGTTGTGGCTAGATCAGTCTACTTTTCTGTAGTCTGTTGGGGGAGCAGCACCAGAACCAGTGAAACAAAGAGGCTATACAAACTCATGTCTAATTTGGAATTTATACAGACATGTCTATTTGCTCATTTATTTTAAACTTCACTTTCTGCCTTTCAAACGTATATTCATTTATACATAACTGAGCATCTGTAAAACAATGCAATTTCCTCCCTGGGATTAACAAAGTATTCAGATTCTGATTAAGAAAGCTGTCTGTGTCATATAAAACAGGACATTTTTGAAGCTGTGATGCAGAGGAGGACATTGGACAAATTATGACCCATGGATAACCCTGATCACCCTCTGCACTGACAGTGGAGCTCTTTCTCTCAGACTGATTCAGATTCATTGTCACAATGACCAATACAGGAAATCTTTTCTGCCTCTGGTAATAATTCTATACATCAAAATAAACACATTTTCATACATTTTCTTACAAAGTCATTTTTTCTATTATATAGATTTTGCATTTATATATATATATATATATATATATATATATAATCTTTATATACACTGTTTATACTGTGTAAAGTGTGTGCTGTTTTGTCTGCTTACTGGCATAACATAAGAATTGTCCATTTTGTGATGAATAAAGTAATAGCTATCCATCTAACTATCTATCTTCAAAATAATCAATTGCTGTAGCTGTAGATCTCACAAATGCTCTTCTGTATGAATGACCAAGCACATTGGCAAGTGTCAGATGGAGTGGGGAAAAGCACACTGCCACTGGATTCTGGAGCAGAGGTAACATGTTCTGTGTAATGACAAATCACATTTCTCTATCTGGCAGTATGATGGATGAGTCTGGGTTTGGCCAATGCCAGGAGAATGTTACCTGCTTGACTGCACTGTGCCAAATGTAAAGTTTGGTGGAAGAGGAATAATGCTACAGGGATATTTTTCTGGGGCTGACCTGGGCCCCTTAGTTCCATTGAAAAGAAATCTTAATGCTTCAGCTTAGCAAGACATTTTGGACAATTCTGTGCTTCCAACTTTGTGGGAACGGTTTGGGGAAGGCCCTTTTTCTGTTCCAACATGACTGTGCCCTAGTACACAAAGCAAGGTCCATAAAGGCATGGTTGGAAAAGCTTTGTGTGGCCTCCACAGAGCCCTGACCTCAACCCCGCTGCACACCTTTGCAGCGAACTAGCACAGAGATTGTGAGCCAGGCCCTCTCATCCAACATGAATGTCTGACCTCATAAATACTGTTCTAGATGAATGGGCAAAAATTTCAGCAGACACTCCAAAATATCCTGCAGAAAGTCTTCCCAGAACAGTGGGTGCTGTTCTAGCTGCAAATGGTGGGGACCAAGTCCATATTAATGCAGGACGGCATAAACGCTCCTGTAGGTGTACTCTGGAGGTGGCCCAGTACTTTTGTCCAAATTTAAAGTGAATAACCCTAATATTTTGCTTGTTTCCACATCGATTAACGGTGATGGTTTTAACACAACCCCGTGCAGCAGGCTGCACTTTGATATGTGTGCACACTTTTGCTAAGGCTAATTAGCTTCTCGCTGTTAGCGTGTCCTTCTGCTTCAGTCACCTTGCTTTAGCATCGCAACAGCCGCTTTCGGTGTCAAGCAGGGCACTGAGTCTCTTACCATGTTTGCAAATGGCTAAAGAGCAAACATGACCTCTTAACGTGAGGTTACCCAGCAAAATGATAACGCAACGTTTACATTTAAGAGCTATCGGACAAGCTAACACTAGCCATGCGGGCTCCGTGCAGCGGGGCATTAACCTGCACGCAGTTACTGCTAATACTTACCTTATTCTTGCGAAACTGGTCCATAACATAGTTGTAAGCCAGGGACCTTTTGTAACTCGGTCCTTGGATAGCGCGTAGTTCTTTCAGGATTCCCCGGCACACTCGTAGCGGTGATGACAACGCTGCCATCTCTGAGCTGTGTTGTGATTGGAGCCAGGCATGCTCAATCATGCACCGTACAGCCGATCTCTACATATCGACCACAAGGAGGCGACAACGTCACACCGATTCGCTGAAGTTCACCGCATGCTCGTTGCTTTTTCGTCACTGCCTTTCAGCAAAAGGTAACTAGCATTGAATTAAAAATGTCACCTTTCTGCGATAACCTGAACATTTACAGTCTCGAGCCACCCTTTACTTCTGTAGATTCTGTTTGGAAAATAGGAAAAAAGTACAACGATTTATAAGCACAGACTGAGTTTGTAAATTCCAATGAGCCTGAAAGTCATTATTTGGTGGGACCACCTTTAATCTTCAACACAGCCTGAACTCTCTTAGGCAAGCTTTCTTGTCGTTTCTTAGCCGCAGTTTTCAGGAATAATTCTCCAGACTTGAAGGACATCCCAAAGCTCTTCTTTGGATCTTGGCTGCCTTTTTGTTCCGTTCTCTGTCAACATGATCCCACACTGTTTAATTAATGTTGAGGTCCGGGCTCTGGGGAGGCCAGTTCATGACTGATAGACTTCTATTGTGTGTTTTTCTATCTGCGTAGACTTTTACCTTAATTGCAGTGTGTTTAGGATCCTTGTCATGCTGGAAAATCAAGCTGTTGCCTGTCAGATGCTTTCCAGGTGGTATGACATTGAGATGGAGGTATGCACTGGAGAGAAGAGGAATGGAAGTCAGTAGAAGCAAGACCGAGTACATGTGCATAAATGAGAGGGAGGCAGGTGGAATTGTGAAGATGCAAGAAGTAGAGGTGGCAAAGGTGGATGAGTTAAAATACTTGGAATCAACCATCCAAAGCAACAGACAGAGCACAAGAGAGGTAAAGAAGAGAGTGCAGGCAGGGTGGAGTGGGTGGAGACGAGTGTCAGGGGTGCTTTGTGACAGAAGGATAGCAGCAAGAGTGAAAGGGAAGGTTTACAAGACGGTATTCAATTCAATTCAATTCAATTCAATTTTATTTATATAGCGCCAATTCACAACAAAAGTCGCCTCGAGGAGCTTCACACTGTCTAATCTTAAAAGTAGAGAGGGTGTCTGCTTTCCGAATACAAACTGGGAGCTGGTTCCACAGGAGAGGGGCCTGATAGCTGAAGGCTCTGCCTCCCATTCTACTTTTAAAAACTTTAGGAACCACAAG
>VUQH01032945.1:0-15083 GCA_015106775.1 Etroplus canarensis | reverse complement strand
TATCGAGGAGTCTCGAGATTTTGGAGAAGTTTTGCCAGCTGACGGGGTTGCGGGTTCAGCCCAAGAAGTGCCACGGGTTCTACATGGACAAGGGCGTCGTGAACGGCTGTGAAGCCTGGGAGATCGGTGGATCTCGTATTCACATAGTCCCCCCAGGGGAATCGGTCCGTTATTTGGGTGTTTAGGTAGGGCCCGGGCGTGGCATTATGACTCCGGATCTGATCCCGACGGTCCAGCTCTGGATTGAAAGGATCACGGAGGCCCCTCTGAAGCCCTCAGAGTGGGTGAGGATTCTCAACTCATTTGCCCTCCCGAGGATCATTTATCAGGCCGATCTAGGTGGGGTACCGGTAACCAAGTTAGCCCGGATAGATGGAATGGTCCGGAAGGCTGTGAAGAAGTGGTTGCATTTGCCGATGTCCACGTGCAATGGACTACTTTATTCACGTGGCCGCGACGGCGGCTTGGGCGTCCTCAAGCTGGAAAGACTCATTCCATCGATACAGTTGCGACGGATATTTCGGATGTCCAGGTCACCCGACTATTGGACTCGAACCCTAACTTCACACGCTGTGTCGCAATCTGACTGGGAAAGTTTGTGGGTCCGTGCGGGAGGTAACTCGGAGGGTGTGCCTGTAGTGGGCCTGGGGAGCACCGCTCCGGACGATGTAAGAAGTCCGCCAGTCTACCCGGACTGGCGGCATGTGGAAAATCTGGCTTGGTTGGCCCTGGAGGTCCAGGGTGTGGGTGCAGACCAGTTCAGAGGTGACAGTATCAGTAATTCGTGGCTGTCTGAGCCGTCGGCTGTCGGTTTCAGGCAGAGGCACTGGATTGCTGGTCTGGCGCTGAGGGCAGGGGTGTACCCCACCAGGGAGTTCCTGGCTCGGGGACTGGACAAGGCAGGGGCGGCCTGCAGGCGCTGCCAGGCCAGGTTGGAATCATGTTCGCACATCTTGGGTCAGTGTGCCTACGTGCAGCGGAGTAGGATAAGGAGGCACCACAAGGTGTGTGATCTTCTGGCCACAGAGGCTGAGAGGTACGGCTGGACGGCAACCAGGGAGTTCAGAGTGGAAGGCACTGAGGGCGGCCTCAGGATCCCCGACCTGGTTTGCAAGAAGGACGATACAGTGCTCATCCTCGATGTGACGGTTCGATATGAACTGGATGGCGGTACTCTGGTTCGAGCTGCATCGGAAAAAGTGGCCTACTACCAACCAGTTGCAGCCGAGATTGCACAGAAGGCCGGTGGGAGTTGCGCGAAGGTCATGGGGTTCCCCGTGGGGGCACGCGGGAAGTGGCCGTCGTGTAACAATGCAGTGTTGGAGGAGTTGGGGATACCGGTTGGCAGGAGAAGGGCGTTCGCTCGACTGGTGAGCCGGAGGACCCTGCTTTACTCCTTGGATGTATTGCGGGATTTTCTGCGTGAGCCACGAGAGTGAGGGTTGTGAACATCCCCTAGGCTGCGGTGTCCTAGAATTGTGTGGGCTGTGGGTTCTCGTAATGATTACAACATCATGCATAGCATCTGATGGCTTCGTGACGGTCACGATAAACCGGAAAGCGGGTCCTGACCCGCCGAAAATAGCCAAATGCCTCATCATCTAGTAATTAGTGACGTGCATGAATGGATGAAAGGGGTTCCATCCTGCAGTAGAACTGCAACTAAATAAGATGAGCAAAAATTCTTTTTGCATATAAAACAGGAGGAGTTACAC
This sequence comes from Etroplus canarensis, assembly GCA_015106775.1. Taxonomy (NCBI): domain Eukaryota; kingdom Metazoa; phylum Chordata; class Actinopteri; order Cichliformes; family Cichlidae; genus Etroplus; species Etroplus canarensis. The sequence continues at coordinate 13,368 of VUQH01032945.1, read as the reverse complement.
TTACATATCATACATTCACAATGTCCCAGAGTCTGTTTCCTTCCAGTAATAGGTTCGCAGAAATCAAATAAAAAGCTCAAACACAAATAAAAAAAAAACATAATAATCCAAACGCAGATGCTTTATTGATCTGATAAGCTGTTCACAGCACTTCCTACAGTATGTTTGAATATACTTCACTATATTGTCAGCATCAAATATCAGGCGGTTTTCATTTGAACCACTCACTGTTACAACAGGAACTGATGTCATTTTCCCAGAAAATATAGTTTTGAATTGTAGTCCTATCACAGCTACAAAGCAATGTTTGACTTTGTGCCTTTCTGTACAGAAGTTTCATTGGAAATAGTTTATTTAGATGAACATGCTGTCTTCTTGCAAATCACGCACAAAATGCATTTTATTTTCCTTTTTTGTACAGTTTATAAAAGTATTTGTATTTCAAAATGAGGTTATGGACACACTCAAAACAAATTTTCTGTGGTTTTACAGGATTTTGTGCAACATTTTTCATTAACAATTTTGAGGGATATAGCTGCAATGTTTCTGTATCTAGAAAAATATGTCTAAATTTTTTTTGTGGATTATTGCACATTTTAGCAATTTATTTAGTTACTATTGAGTTAATACATACATATTAACAAACAGAAGTTGTATTGACATATAGCAAGTTGAAATTCTCCAAAAAATGGCACTACAGCATGTAAAAATGTAATGATAAGCTCTGGCAGACTTGCTCTATGGGAGGTCATAAACAATTAATCTTACTGACCTGAACCACAGTTTATGAGAAGCCAAAAAACCCAGACAAAATGGACCTGGTCATAGATATATATAATGATCAGAAGAGCCTAAAGTGATTGCTTGTGTCCATGTGTTTCATATGTTTTTTTTGAAAGCATTTAGGATTTACTCGAGTCATAACTAATGCCTCATAGTAGTGTTCCATCCATCACTGGAGACTGGACAGTGTAAAACCTTAATTTTTCATCCACATGTCTTCTGAGAATTGATGAAAATACCAATCATTCTTCTATTGAAGTTGTCTAATGCCACTAATTTAGCTTACTGTGAACCAGATAGAGTTTTAAGTGAAAAAAGAGCTGAATAAAAGCCACACAGTCCCAGTTCCACTGGGACTAAATCATTTAGTGTAGTTCACATTACAAAGGCACCTGCAAAATAAAGGGTGCCACACTGTCTTGCAAACTTTCTTCTTGAAATGGTTGTTAGAGTTTCAGTGTCTGCAAGGGTCTGCAAGCGGTCCCAAATGACAAATTTCATAGGATGGTGAGCTCTAGGGTCTGTGCAGCCTCGTACACAGAGACTTTACATTACAATACACTAACCCCAGGTGGCCGACTTGAAGCAGACTTCAAAGAAGTATAACAGGTATGACTTCTTGGCCATGATGTCTCCAGCTGTCCATGTCCGAAACAGAGTATAATCAAGGCCTTACTCTGTCAGACACATGCTTATATTAGCTCCTTACCTTGTACCAGAGTGTAGAAGGAGTCTATTGATGATAGGTTGGTCGTTATGGAAACATCCTCATCCCTCCCTGACGTCTCAATGTCCACAGCAACAGCCCCTGACGACATGTCGCCGTGGAGATTGGTTACCACACCGGTGGGGAAGGTCACATTAGTCAGACGACCCTCGCTGTCATAGCTACAAGGACAGTGAGGATGCAGGCGGGGAAGGAAACAGACATTAGGTGAAATGTGCTTTGTGGATACATGCAAAAAATTAACCTGAATCTGCATAACCCACACCCACACCTGACTCTGAGCATAAGTAATTTTAGTGAAAGCAGGAGTTAGACTGAATCTACCCAGCAAAAAGTAGAGCCTGGAAATCATTTCAGCAGATGACACAACTTTAAGATGTTACAGTCATATTAAGGTGCTCTTCTTTCCAAAGAGTTAGAAATTATTTTCTTCATTAAATCAATCATCAGCACTATATGCATGCACTCAAATATCAATGCAAAAAAGCAGCTTACTCATAGAAGGTAGTCCAGCCAATTTGGATACTCTTGGTAGCCAACAAGCCACTGTTCCCATGGTAACTAAACAAGACCAGTTCCTGACCCTGAGCCGTGAGAGTCTTCAGACCTCCGTTAGTCCCAATGGTCAGCCAGATAACCTAAACACACACAAAAACACATATGGATACAGGCTGCAGGCAATCAGGACTACATGTTCAGAATCTACTAGCAGAGCTGTGCTTCTGATGGTGGGGGACCAGGAAGTGTTTGCAGTATGTGAAGCTGTGCCAAGTCTCACCTGATTGTCAGGGGCAACCACACGTACAGGCATCCTGTTAGTGTCTCTACGGATGCGAAGTGTGTTCCCGCTGCTGTCTGTCACCGCAGTTACATCTTCCTCATTGCTAAGTGTCACAGCAATAAATTACAAATTTAAAATGCCACAACAAAGGATAATAATGCAAACATGAGTGCCTTGTTAAAGAGATTTGAACAATTCTGTAAGGAAATGTAAATTTATGACATTCAAAAATACATGTCAATTTCAACACACACCAACCTGTAGCTGAAGTTGTATTTATAATCTCCAGTGACCAGAGACATGGTGAACTGGTGAGTTCCATTTGCATCAAACACATAGAGCTCTTGGGAGGCTGGAGAAGCCACTTCATAGGAGCTGGGACCTGAAGCCAGAGAGCCTAACACACACACAGGCCAGAAGACTTCTTTATTATTTAACATTATTTTTATTTATGTAACAGTAGTGGTTTACACATTAGCCTCACAAACAAAAGGTCCCTGGTTTGAGTCCAGGTGGGGACACAAGCCCCTCTCACAATGGAGGACTGTATCAGGAAGGGCTTCCGATGTAAAACATTTTCTAAATTACCAATGAGGATTAATCTGCTGTGGCGATCCCTTGGGGAGAATACAAGGGAGCAGCAAAAGGTGCATTATTATTTTTCAGTCATTGTTTAATACCTTTTCTTTATTAAACTCATACTTTATAACAAAATGTATGACAATTACCATGGACAGGAATATCTGCATAAATGCACAAACACTTCCTTTGTAATTCTGTTTGATTTTTGGTTTGGAAAATATTTGGAGTTACTTTTACTGGACACCTGTGTTGCAGGTGTCCAGTAAAAGAAAGTCAAAGCCAAAGCTCCCAAAGCCATGTCATCATCATCTAGGCTTTCCCACATTGTTTAAAAGCATGGTAATCTTTGTGTATGTAAACTTCTGACTTCAAAGAAAGCAATAAAAATCTCCCTAAAATATTTTCTCTCTCTCACTATTGCAGCATTTAGCAAATCAAAATAATTTTGGCAACCCTAACTGACCTAAAACAGGAGAAGTTTAGTCTGATTTAATTTCAGACGGTGAGAAAAAAAGGTTTATGTGTCTTTTTGGATGGTTTCAACTGTATAAGAGAAAGTGGTTTAGCCTGTAAAATTATTTCAAGCAATCACTGAAACTTTTCCAGTTTAAAACTCAATATTATTATCTAATAATAATATTCAAAAATTCTCAATTGAGCCTTGTGAACCTCTTCCTGTTTGGCTACATGTTACAGTCCAATGCTAATTACAGAAATCTGGAGGCAATATTTTCTATGGTCTTTAAAATATGAACATATACATGTACATTTGGCTGAAGCCAACCATAATGTAAATAGAAAGCTTACATACACTGCATTTGAAAGTTCAAGCCCTTGTTTTTCTGTCCATTTTGTATCAGCATGTACTGTACATACATACCAGTAGGTGGTTGGTTTCTCCGTATGGCTCGAATCCGGATGTTTCCCAGATCAGCCACATACAGTGTCCCATCTGGAGACACCACCAGAGAGGAAGGGCAATTAAGCCTGGCGTCTTTAGCATAGCCATCTCCTGTCTGATAGCAGTCACAGTTGGCATCATTCTGCAAGAAACAAGTGAGTGACACAACAAATAATGTTACATTAAAAATTCAGCTGAGATGCAAACTAATTCAATCCACCCTTTGGCTGCTGAGTATTTATTTTGAGCTCAGGTACCTCTAGTGAGCTGAGAAAAATGGCTGATCTACGACAAGGGACTGAAAATAACACTGAAGTAGCTGTGGTTAGTACCTTGCAGTCACAGTCAGATGGCGCTCCAGCTAGATGGGTGATTTCTCCATCAGTCGACACCTGGTGTTGTGATAGAAGAAGTAAAGTAGAACTGACTCTTAAATTTCTACATTTTAATTTAACACTGTGACTGGATGTTGATATGATAATCAGGAAAGTAGTGGGCATATATGTGTCATACATATCCCGCAGACTACCTGTCGAATACGGTGGATTTTCTTCTCATCTGTCTCTGCGATGTTGAGGACACCGCTGTAGGACAATGCTATGGCTGTAGCTCCCTCTAGCATGGTCTGAACAGCCCTCTTTCCCATGGTGTACTCTATGCCAGGCACCTGGCAGTGCATGGGACGACCCGCCACAATACGAACCTGGACACACAAACACAGACATACCCGAATGTTACTAAAGAGTGATAAGTAGCAGTTTGCATGTAAAGTGTAATGAATGAAAAAGCAGCAAAAGTACCTGGAAAGCTGTAAACTGTGCATTAGGTATAAACAATACCTGTCTATTTTCAGTGATCTGCAGCACAACATTGTTGTCCAGCACATAGATGGAGTTATCCATGGGATTGATGGCGAGATCTGTGGGCCATTCTAACCGTACCTGGAACACACACACACACACACACACACACACACACACACACAGAGCACATCAATATTCAATTTCCTGCCAAGCTTCTTGAGATTCTGTTTATGAGTTTATGACTTCTCGAGATTTTATTTATCATAAAGGTTTAGCATACAACATCACAAAATTGTTGTTGTGTACTGGCAATATATAAGCACATTTCAGCTGAACTGAAAAGATGACTTTCTGAGTCATCATTTTATTCGTTATTTGAGTATCTAAACTTAAAGTCCCAGTGCCAGCTTCACTCCTTACAGTCATTCAGCTCCACATAAGCACCATGAGGCTCCACATTAACACAATCTAACCTGCATGGTTCACAGCTGGTACTATGCAGCAGTCTTTGTGCAGAGTCACTGTAAAGGTTGACTTCATGCAATGTCCTTTGAAAGCTTCATGGATGTCACTGCACCTCCTAACGTCTGATACGGCTGTCTTTTGGCCCATGCTCAGTAGCTTACTGAAACTTTTGCACCCTCTCCCATCTTTCTGAAAGCCCCACAGCCTGATTTCTTCTTGGTTCAGGCCATCTACTGGGTGTTCCACTGTCCTTCCCCAGCCTGAACTTGAAATGGAATGAAAGTGGAGATGCAGTCAGTTTGGTGACACTGACGTTGTACTTGGGGGGGCCTGTGTTTAAAATGTTGTCTATTTAAGCTGTGCCATTTAGTTACACATGAGAACAAAGACCCCACGCTTCAACCTAAAAAGAAGTACGTATCCATTAATCAGCATACACACGCATACACCACTCACCAGAACAACCCTGCCTCAAAAAATTGTACATTGTACAGAATAGCAACACAATATAAACATTTAAAAATAATTAAAATGCTATATTTAATATGAAACAGCACAGAGATTCGTTGCTGGCACCAAATTTGAAATGAGCATACAGTATATTCACATAACACTGTAAGAATGTGGGAACTGGTAAGACCAATTGCTGTAGTTTTAAAGCCAAATATTTTCAGTAGGTGGCAGGTCTGGACTTCAGGCTGGTTAGTTTAACACTGAGCCATTGTGTTGGAGTATTTGCAGGGTCTGGTAAAACAGTATACACACTTTCTGGAAAACTGATACAATGATGCATTAAAGCAATCTAAAATGAGCAATAAAATTACAGCCCATTAGAAACACTGAATGTAAAACACTTAGAGATTTAACATGGTGTATATAATATATATATATATATATATATATATACATATATATATATAGAGAGAGAGAGAATATCAAGAGCTCTTTGGATTGTGAAGCCTCAGGATGTGTGGGCTGGTAGTTCATTTATTTCTGCAAGTGAACCCATAAGTCAACTGGATAACTGGTTGAAGTCCCACTGAGCTAAATTCTGCAGTGAAGGACAAATGGTCAGAGTTCAGATGACCATTAGTCATCTGAAATTCTCTAACAACGCTGGTCTGCACACCAACCATCAACCTTAGCTCACACAGATAAGCACACACACAAAGAGAAAGAGAGAGTCCAAGTGTCAAGTATTGTACCTCCAGGAAAACAGATGAAATGAAACCAGCTTCAATGTGTGAATGTGTTGTATGAGTGTGTGCAGGTGGCATTTCATCCCTCCCTCTTTGAAGTCCATCTCGTATATGTAAGATTAGACATTCTCACTTGGACAATTAGGTGTAAAAACAAAAAAGAAAGTTCTCTCCCTTTCTTGCTTACTGCCTCTTTCATTTTCTTCCATTGTTTGTATTCTGAGATCAATAAAGGGAAAGTCAGTAAATTTCACAGGATCTAAATCTATGCTTCGTCAAGATTAAAAGTCTCTTCTTTCACAGCACATCAGCTCTATCATTTTACCTCTATTTTACTTCACTGTCTCCAATGAACTCTTCATGTACACTTTAAACATTTGGCTCCAGTGAAAGCGTAACACTGTCACAGCATAATGCCACTTAGGTACAGTCCCCTTGCAATGTTACCTGTCTTATGTGCATGCTGGTGTCACAGGTCAAAGGTCGTGCAGAGGTCAGATCATTGCTGCCCAGCACTGTGGAGATGATTCCATTACGATCCACTTTCCTAATCATAGTTCCATCCACAAAGTAGATGAGCCCGTTTTTATCAACTGCAATTCCTGTGGGTATAGAAAAACACACAGATACAATTAAATTTACAATGCCTGGCCGAAAGACGTCACCTCTGGATTTAACTTCCATTGGATAATCATATGTTTTGGGAGGGAACAGGTTATTTAACCTAACTGATGTAGTGAGTAACCTGTCATTTCTTCAAAAAACATGCTTAAAGACATATTCTGTGATGGTGTAAAAGATGTAACTCTGCTTCAGAAGAACAATTAAAGATTGATGAAACTACTAAAATTAAGTTAAGAACTGTCCAACACATTGTTATATGTAATTTGGAAGGATAGTAGAGAATCATCATCTTTTTGAGAAAGAAATATGGTGGGGGGAAAAAACTTGAATGATTGTGATTGGAAATCAGGGTGACATCAAACTAAAAATCAACAATAGACACCACGATTATGTTTAAAAGTGAAAGAGCATTTCCAGAAACACAATGCAAAGAGAACTCAAAGGACTGGGACTAATCAGCCGTGTAACCTTAAGAAAAACCCTTATTAGCAAGTTTGCCAGGGAGTATAAAGATTGCACTTCGAAGCAATGAAAAAAGCCTTGTGGTCTGATGAGTCCATCTTTACCCTGTTCCAGACTGATGGGGTATCAGGGTAAGAAGAGAGACAGATGAAGTGCACAATGACTAGTGCCTACCGCACAATCCTCTGGGGGAAGTGTTATCATCAGGAGTTGCTTCAGTTCGTCAGGTCAATGTTCTGAAATGTTATGTGCCCAAAAAACAAGGAAAACTAACTACCTGAATATACTGAATGCTCAGGTTTTTCCATCAGTGGATTTTGTTTCTTGTGGCACAGGCACAAGTTGTCAATTCTAGGATTGATCAGGTTCAAATTATGAAGGAGTGGGTCAGGGGTATGAGTACTGCTGGAGACTTTAGCAGCAGTCTGACTCTCCCATCATCAATACAAGATCTTGGTGAAAAATGAATTCAACTCTGAACAGAAATAAATGTGATACAACATTAGGTTTTCACATTGAACTCGGCCAGTATGTCTCCGCCTTAAATCTGGCGCTATGTGACCTTGACCTTTGACCCTGCAATCTCTTAAATTTTATCAGCTGTTTTACCCATCATAGGTTTTAACTACACAAAGTTTGGAAAAGATCTAGCAAACAAGTCAGCGCCACTGGTGGTGGATTTTGTAACCGACAAATGGACGGATGCAGACGCCCCGACCTCAAAATGTTGTTAGTTCTTCTAACCATAACAGTAATCAAGAACACAAAATTAGGCAAAGGATTCCACTACGATGGTAACAAGAATTTAATTAATGAGCCTGTGTGAACTTGACCCTTGACCCTGCAATATTATAAATGTTAACAGATCCTCTACTCATCATAGGTATCAACCAAACAAAGTTTGGTAAAGATCCAGCAAACAAATCAGCTCCCATAGTGGTAACAGGATATGTAACAGACAGTCAGATGGACCGACAGACAACTTGAAAACATAATGCCTCTGTAGTGGAGACATAAAAAGATACATTAAAGGACAATCCTAAAGACAAGTCTGCCGAGATTAATAAAGAATGAAAAATGCCACAAGTGATAAAAGGCAAATGGCATCTGCATAAACCAAAAGAAAACAGGCTCACTGAGAACTTTATTAGGAACAACTGTGCACCTGCGTGCAATTATCCTGCCAGTCTTGGGAGCAGTGTGACGCATACAATCATGCAAATACAGTCAGTTATATTCACTTCAAACATAAGAATGGGGCAAAGACATGATCTCATCTACTCAGTATAGGATGATTGCTGACAGATGAATTTCTTTGAGTTTGGAAGCAACTTATACAATTTTCAAAGGAGAAAGGCTGGAGTTGACAAGACATTAAGAAAGCACAATGCATTCAACCTTGAGTTGATGGATAACAGAAATCTAAGACTGCAGTCTTCACTGGAAATGTTTCCCATCTTCTAATGGCTGCATCCACCATGGCACTGCATCAGGTCACAGCAAAAGTCGTCTCAAAGTCATTTTAGGAACACAATGATGACTTTGGCTGCCTCCCCAGTTACAAGGTCTAAATCCAGTACAGCACCTTTGTGATGTGGTAGAACTAGATACTGGCTCCATCAATGAACACCATTAATATCAATGACAGTTCGTAGCAGTCATGCCAACATGTGACACTGTCTAGAATCCACTGCACCTTGAACTGAGGCTGGAGTGGGAGAAAAAGGAGGCCCTGCTCCTGATTAGTATGGTATTCTTAATAAAGTGCTTTGTGACTTTATGTTCATGTAGAATAATGCAACATTCAAATCTGGAATTGTTTAAAAGCAGTGGGGTGTTGAAAATGATATCTCATATCCAAATATTCTCACTCTTACACTCTTGAAGGTGTTGATGGCAACAAATCCCAATAAGCTTGGAGACTGCTTAGATGCTAAAAGCTTTTCAGTGTGACTTCCTAAACTTGATGAAAAAAGCTCAGCACAGAGATATTTACTTTTGAAGACTATCTTACATACCTGGACAGATCCTAGCTGTGAAATCTTCACAACCCATTCTGTAACTGATACGCTGACTGACTTGATTATCTATTTCCCTCAAACTGGGAAAACCTTTAGAATTCTAATAACATGTTTATGTAAAAAACTGCCATCCCATAGAAAGCTGCTGTAGCCTAAGCTGTGGGATCACTTCCCTTCTGTTTCCTTTAAAGGACAAGAGTTGTCTAGCATGAACAGAGCAACACGGTAACCAGATGTGTCATCTCCTCCCAAGCTTATTTAATTAAAGGTGCTGTATGTTGGCCTGTGGGCATTCTGCGCCTCCTGAACCAGTTCCTTTTTAGGAACACTGACGGTTCTTCACTTCAGCATGTTGTCAGAATGCTGTGGCAGACAGGGCACTGCTTTTAAAGGGCAGGGGAAGATGTTAGCTGATTGTTCACGACTTGACCACCCACACTCACTGATAATATATCACAAACTCAACTACTGTCTTTTCAGTTTCTCAGAAAGCTGCAGTAGGAATACCAATAAAAAGAGACTAAAATGAAAGGTAGAATAAATCTTAAAATGCTTAAACATTATGTCACCTAATTTACATGCCATCCTAAAAGAAGAAAAGGTGACAATAAAGAAAAACACAGAAAAATGCAAAGAAAGGAAAGATACACAGATCATAAACAAACCCAATTAGTCAGAAAGGCTAATGTGTTATTTAAACATTTATAAAATACTCTGAATGTGAATGAGGAGGAAAAGGAGTTTGTTGAAAGGTACTCAAAGAGCAACATAGACTGATAAAATGACACTTCTTGTTTGACTAGCCAGAAGGTAAGACATGACTGCAATTCAAGAAGCATTTTGTGAATCAAAATCACAATATTTTAGTAGCCATGACAATAAATGTACGCTGCAAACTCTCAAAAAATAAAGTGCTTTTAGGGGTACAGTGGCTTGTCATGAGGGTAGTACTTTGTAAGGTACTGCCAGTGTACCTTTGATAGGGGATATTTAATTTCATAGTGCGACCTATGGTCCCACTTTTAAACCTTGATCTAATAGTACAAATTGGATACAAAAAACACCATCGGTGATTTTTGTTTTGAATTAGTGCTATATGAATAAACTTGAATTGAAAACTGAATTGAATTGAAAAGAAGTGCCTGTGTTTTTCATTTAAACACTTGGAAATGGAAGTTCATTTGTATTGCAATATTCAAGTTTTTCAAAGCTTTCAAAGCATTCGAAGCTTTATCTATCTAAAATCTATAGCCATTTAACTCAATTCAGCTACACTGAATTGGCTCTATATCTTTCTACTGCAGGAGGAAACAGTAGCACCTGGAGAAAACCCACCACACACAGACAGTACAAGCTATGGACAGTTCTTGCTGGGAGATGACCGCACTAATCTTTACACCACTGTGCTGGTGGTAGAGCTCGACAAATAAATAATGAAACTTATCAGACGTACAAAATATGCTTTTCATTAAACAGAAATATTTTTGGGGAATTTAGCCAAACACAGAATGTCTCATGACATTGTACCTTTAAATAATAATAATAATAATAATAATAATAATAATAATAATGATAATAATAACCTGTAGGATTAGAAAACTATTTTTACTATAACCCTATTTCTGAGAGTACTCAGTGAAGTTTGGGAAAAGATTATGGTTTGAGTAGAAAACATCAAACAAAAGCTTTTGGTCACAGTACGGTGAAGCAAAACGTGATACTGATATAGTACCCTGTAGTGGACCAGCTAACACTGGATGTTACCAGCAGAGGCTTTACTTGCATTTAACCAAACGAGCACTACATAATGTGTGTTCCTTTCTTTTATCATTGAACAGAATCGAGGATGAATATATTGTCGCCACCTGGACCCATTGGTGGCACAGGGCAGCTATTATCCATATCTGTGAGAGTGATTAAAAGCTATAACAGTCATTTAGAGAGCATCTGAATACTGATAAATCTTCATCATCTTCATCTTTGCTGAAAATAATGAAGAGTTATCAGTATGCAGGCACCAGATTTTATCTGCTGGTGCCTGCATGCTGATAAATCATGACAAAAAATTAAATAAAATAGCACAAAGCATGAAATGTCTCTGTAGTGCAGTGGTTTATACAGCTGCCTTACAAGTGAAAAGTCCCTGGTTCAATTCCAGGTGGGGACACAAGACCCTTGCTGATGTGGATTAATCTGCTGTGGCGACTCCTTGGGGGAGAATACAAGAGAGCAGCCAAAGGTACATTTTTAGCACAATGTGTATCAATGAAAAAAACTTCAAAAGTGCATGCATTGCATAAACTGAATAAACAACAAAAAATCTGTGGGGATCGACTGAGATTGTGAAGGTTGTTCCAAGTGGTCATTTGGGGAAATACAGTATTTGGTACTTCTGCATAGTTGTCAAGCTCTAGTCCACAGTGCAACTTAAAGAGTCCATGGCAACGCATGTCTTGAAAAGTCTACAATTTTTCACACAAATACCGTAGCGTTTTCCAAACACTGCATCACACCTTGACATAATAGCTCCCATTACCCAAAACTGCGGAGGAAATAAAAGCACGCTGAATAAAGTAGTGTCCTAATACCCGTCTTCTTTAATGGTGATGACTGATAACCACCGAAACCTTCTCATAAATATATAAGGATCTTGTATTCATAACACAGCAAGAGATGAAGCTTCGTTGTTCATGTGCAATGAGCTTCAAAACACGCCTGAGTTGTTTTTCAGGAGCTAAATGCAGGGTTGTCTGTTCTGCTGTTCAGCCAATCCCCCTGCTGTATGTAGGTCATGGGGGCTATAGATTAAATGTAAGGTTAAGTCAACATGTATATTAAACTACAACATTATGCACTGATGCTCTGACAGCTATTAATTCCACTGCTGAGGTCTAAAAGAAAGCATCCAATATACACACAGTCTTAATTTAACCACATTAATCACCAGGGACATTATTAGACAGGGTTAAGCTTTGAAGTGTAATAAACCGCCGAAGTAGTGAGGGACCCAAACTATCACTGTGGTAGCTCTGTTCCCTTGTTACCAGTGCAATACACCACGGACAAAATCAATCTTAAGAAGTTTAATCCAATAAATATTTCAACTATCTCCTACACTGCACCTCCCACAATGTGTGCATCATTTGCCCACTGCTGGGGACTTTTCAGTACAGCCTTGCAGTTCAGCTAGACGACAGAAAGAACACATCTGACATATAATAAATGCAGTACAGGATGTGAACCAGGTGTGAGTGTACAGGTCAAACAGTGTGCCCATGTGTATAAACTACCTCTTAAATGTGGCTATTAAACTGACTCAAATAATAACCACCTACAGAGCCTTGTGAAAGTATTCACACCCCTTGAACTTTTCCACATTTTCTCATGTCACAACCACAAACGTAAATCAAATGATAGGGTGCCAAGAGAGGAACTGTGGAATTGTATGAGGAAGTCAGGAGTGTCAGAGAAGTATGTGAAGGTGGTGCAGGACATGTATAAGGACAGTAAGACAGTGGTGAGTCTCCGTGGACTATGATGTTTGCAGATGACATTGTGATCTGTAGTGAGAGTAGGGAGGAGGTGGAGGTACTCACTGGAGATAAGAGGAATGAAAGTCGGTAGAAGGAAGACAGAGTACATGTGTGAATGAGAGGGAGGCAGATGGAACAGTGAAGATGCAAGGAGTAGAGGTGGTGAAGGTGGATGAGTTTAAATACTTGGGATCAACCATCCAAAGCAACGGACGGAGCACAAGAGAAGTGAAGAAGAGAGTTCAGGCAGGATGGAGACAAGTGTCAGGGGTGCTTTGTGACAGAAGGATAGCAGCAAGAGTGAAAGGGAAGGTTTACAAGACGGTAGTGAGACCTGCTATGATGTATGGTTTGGAGACGGTGGCACTGACAAAAAGACAGGAAGCAGAGCTGGAGGTGGCAGAACTGAAGATGTTGAGATTTTCCCTGGGAGTGACCAGGATGGACAGGATTAGAAATGAGTACATCAGAGGGACAGCTCATGTTG
>VUQH01032944.1:0-22077 GCA_015106775.1 Etroplus canarensis | reverse complement strand
GTGCCTTTAACACCATCAGGCCGGCGCTGCTGCGGAGGAAGCTGGAGGTCGTAGGGGTGGACAAACATCTCGCTGCCTGGACCCTCAACTACCTCTCTGACCGTCCACAATATGTGCGGCTGCGTGGATGTGAGTCAGAGGTGGCAGTCTGCAGCATGGGAGCCCCCCAGGGGACCGTCCTCTCACCTTTTCTCTTCACCATCTACACCTCGGACTTCACCCACAACACGGACAGCTGCCACCTTCAGAAGTTTTCTGACGACTCAGCCATCGTTGGCTGTGTGTCTGAGGGGAGTGAGCTGGAGTACCGGTCAGTCATCATGGACTTTGTGGACTGGTGTGAGAGCAACCACCTGTGCTTGAACACCAGTAAGACGAAGGAGATGGTGATCGACTTCAGGAGAAGGACACTGCCACACTCACCGGTGAACATCCAGGGACAGGACATTGAAATGGTGGACAGTTTCAAGTACCTGGGTGTTCACCTCAATAATAAACTGGACTGGTCCCACAACACCACCGCCCTGTATAAGAAGGGCCAAAGTCGCCTCCACCTTCTGAGGAGACTGAGGTCTTTCGGTGTGTGCAGGCCTCTGCTCAGGACTTTTTATGACTCTGTGGTAGCTTCTGCCATCCAGTATTCGGTGGTCTGCTGGGCCCCGGGCAGCACAGAGCGGGACAGGAAGAGACTGAACAAGCTGGTCAGGAGGACCAGCTCTGTCCTGGGCTGCCCATTAGACTCTGTGGAGGTGGTGGGTGAGAGGAGGATCTTGTCCAAACTAACATCCATTATGGACAACAGCTCTCACCCACTGCACCAGACTGTAGAGGAGCTGAGAAGCTCCATCAGCAGCCGACTGAGGCTCCCCCAGTGCAAAAAGGAGCGCTACCGCAGGTCCTTCATCCCCACTGCTGTCAGACTGTTTAACTCTGCTCTGTAACAGTGGTATTATATGTCTGTTGTCTATTACTTATCTGTTATCTATTACATATCTACACTACCCACAACTTCCCTGTATATAAGAAGCTTATCCCTGTATATAAGATGCTTATTCCCTGTACATAAGATGCTTATATTTTGCCCTTATTTTTGACTTTTATTTATACTAAAGTGTGAACTTCTTGCACCTCACTGTGTTACTTTAGGCGGTTGTAACTAGTGAATTTCTCCACTGTGAGATCAATAAAGTTTCTATTCATTCATTATTCATTCATTCATTCATTATTTATTTTCATCTAATCTATCTATGAAATGTCTAGGACTCAGCTATTATCCCACCTGTGTGACCAGGACCTTTGACCCCACAATCTAATAAATGTTATGAGATGTTCTACCCATCATATGAATTAACCACACAAAGTTAAGAAAGACCCAGCAAACAAGTCAGCTCCTGTAGTGGCACATTTTCAACCTTTGCTATTTTGATTTCATACACCTATCAAACTTATTATAGTAAGTAGCCACACAAATTTTGATCTTACAACTGAGTCAGCTCCTACAGAAATTATATTTATATTGAAGCTGCATTTTACCTTGTCCTTTGACATTTCTTTTACCTATCATAGTAATTAATCTTAAAAATACTGGTGAGGCTCAAACAGCCCAGTCTGCTCCTATGTTGGTAAGAAATTTATATTGACTACCTCCTGTGACCTTGACCTCAAAAATGCTATCAGTTCTTCTACCCATCATAGTGATCAATCATATACATATTGGCAAGGATCCAGCAGCCCAATCCACTCCTACGGTGGTAATGAAATTATCATTGACAACCCTCTGTGACCATGAACTTTGGCCTCATGATCATGTCCTCTATTATTCTACCCATCCTGTTGATTAACCAGACAAGTACTGGCAAGGATCCAGCAGCTAAGTCAGCTCTAATAGTGGCAACAATATTTTCATGGATAACCCCACATGGCAACCTAAAAAATCTTATCAGTTCTTCTATCCATCACAGTAATGAAGTATATATAACTTGTCTAGGCCCCAGCAACCCAATAAGCTCCTACTATGGCAACAAGAATTTTATTAATGACTCTGTGTGACCTTGACCTTTGGCCCCAAGACCTTGTAAATGTTATCAGATTTTCTACCAATTGTAGATATTAACCACACAAAGTCTGGTAAAGATCCAACAAACAAGTAAGCTCCTGCAGTGGTAGAAAAGATTTCTAATGGTTACTGTATGCCTCAGAGGCAGAGGCATACAGTAAAAATAACAAAAAAAAAAGGGGTGCAGTCCTTTGAGTTATCCTCAAGTCCATATTTTCCTTTAGGACAACTTTCTTCCCAGTGAACATTTAAAGTTTGAATAAAAGCTTTCTGGAGGTCTTTTGTTGAGTTTTTCTTTTTTTTTTTCTCTAATCATGGTTGAAAAATATTTCCATAATAAAAGTTGAACTGACGTCGCAACCTTCCCTACACATCAGACGGACGTAGTTTTTAAGGGTTGCCTCAATGTGTTTTCTAGCAAGAGAAAGTTTGCATTAAAGAATTGCTTTCTAATTTCTCTTAATTGATTGGAAAAATACCAAAATTGTAAAAAAAAACAAAAAACAAAAAAACATGCGTTGGGAAGCCGTCTTAAACTTGCAGCCTCCACCTTTCATAGCGCAACTTTGATCCTACTGAGCCCTTTGTTACTGGATCATATCTGTAGCATCCCTAGCCTTGTAAAGCTGACACTGGGTACAAAGAGATGATGATTCTAACAATCTGTTGTGTTAAGTTTACCATGCAGCAGTTGAGAAGGAACTTAGATGTGCATATGGAGAAAATGTTGCGTGGACATCTGTTCATAACTATGCACTAACCAGATTAACTGCCAAAACTACCAAACTACCAAATTAACTACCAAAAAACAAAGAACAATCCATTTAAGTCCTTCAGTAAAATGATCTGATCTGCATTTTTTTGCTCTGTACAAGACAGTATGACCGACCCTCTTTCTGCGTTGAAACAAAGTCAACATCTGACTGCTAAAGTTCAGTTTTGACCTATTAGGCAATGTCATGGTTTCAACTATGTTTTCTGAGAATTCATCAGATATTTACTTAGTGTTTGTGTGTAATGTAAATTATTCTTCTTACACATTCTACAAACCTACTGCACTGACTGGTAGCATTTCGACAGGTGCATGAAAAGTTTGTTATTAGTTTGTCAAAAAGTATATAATCTCTTTATGTTTTCCCCAGGAAAAGTTCAACTTCAGTCAGTTGAACAGCTCATATCTCTTATATGAAGCTCTGTCCATGATTAACACGAGCAGAAAATGAGAAAAAAGGCACAATAGTTCCTCTTTGACCTGCCGGTTTGTTTAAAATCTGACTGATTGCTCCTCTTTTCTGCCTATTTGGACACAGCAGAAAAAATGGCCACAAACTGTACTGCATATCCAGAAACCTCTTTAAATTCCTACGCAGGCCTTCACTTTTCAGTGAAGAGCCGCAACAAAGTACTTCAAGCACTAAAGTCTCATCTTAAGATTGTTGATATTGACGTATCCAGTCAAAGACTCCTATTATTAGAATCGAAGGCCGCATATGACGGACATAGCTGTCAGCTCTAAAATCCAGACTATGCTGTCACATTTGTCTGTCCCATAGAAACAGACTGTTTTACACTAAAAAATGTGCAGAGCTGTGTGTTGGTGTATCAGTAGGTGTACAGGAAAAGACACGAGCTGAGACATTTAAAACTGAGAGAACACAGAGAGAGTGTGTGAGTGTTTGGCAGGCTGCAGACTGAGTCGTGTACGAGAAGAGAGGAGTGTGCAGAGACCAGCGGGTTAGTCGCCTAGTACTGAGAAACATGACTGAGATTATGCAGTGCATCCTCCCTTCCGGTAAAAAACTGCAGTGCAAGCTTGATGCACTGAGCGAGCAAGAGTTTCTGAGGTAGAATCTGTGTGAATCTGTGTGTAGGTGTCCATATGTGTTAGTAATAAATTGTAGGCCTCAAACCAACTGATAAGCACACACGTAACAGCTACAACTAGATAACCGAATAAACCATATTGGGTGTGCATGTAAGAGTTTGGACCGCATCTCCGGAAAAGCCTTAATTGGTTTAAAACAGTTTTCATTGGCAGTGGAAGATGTCAGGTGTCTGTCTTGCGAGCCGGCGGCCGCCTGTTCTCCACTGGGAGGCAGTGCGCCTCTATAAAGGAGACAGCTTGTCAGTAGTTTGCTCAGTTTCTGGAAGCCATCTGGAGCTGACATTAAACACACATAAACAAACACTCAGCCATTAACAAGCTATAGCACCGGGAAAAGCAGGGCAGCTCGACAGAGAGGACCACAATATACACGTCAGCTTCTTCTCACACTTTCTCTCACTAGCCTAGCCTTTCTATATCAACCTGTGGACTGCTTTTAACAAATTATAGCTTTAAAGTTAAATTTTTGAAGCTTAAAGGACTGTGTAATATTTAGTGCCATCTACTGGTAAGAATTCAGATTGCAACAACTAAATACCTGTCTTCACTCCCTTCCCTTTCCAAATGTGTTGGCCATCCAGGAACAAAAATAGAGTCTTCCACGACCACATTTTCAGTCCAGAGATTTGTGTATGCAGATATAAATAAAAATTAGGAATCCAACTGAATAAAAAAGATTTATGAATTAGAAGGTCAGTTTTTATATAGAGGAGGTACGTGACCTTTGTGTACTACCGGTCCTGTCTTGTTGCTAACGGGGGTACAACAACAACTAGCAATGCTACTTCAATGCATTGCGCAGTACAGAGTTTTCTGTTGAAATTAAATATAATGTTGCACAGCACAGCCGCAGTTACAGACACAATGTGTCCTTCCATCGGTTTCCGGCTCAAACGGAGAGGAGGACTGCCTGTGAAGTGTCAGAACCCTGCATTAACTGATTAAATGAGGTTATGTCCTGCTCAGCAGTCACTGTTTTGCATCTGATTGAAATGTTGGTTGTCTATTGATTAGATTAGGTTAGATTAGATTACTTTATTGTCATTTCAACTACATATAAATACACAGTGAAATGATATAGCGTTCCCCCAGGACCTGGTGCCCCATTGAATTACAATGATGTCTTTAGTTAACACA
Organism: Etroplus canarensis; assembly: GCA_015106775.1. Lineage (NCBI taxonomy): Eukaryota > Metazoa > Chordata > Actinopteri > Cichliformes > Cichlidae > Etroplus > Etroplus canarensis. The sequence goes on along the minus strand of VUQH01032944.1, from coordinate 16,999 downwards.
AACAAAACACATCTAGGCATTACACTTTAATAGTTCGACCTGCTTTTCTCCCAGAAGCCACGCCTTCTTACAAAATGTGTGACATACTGTCCACTTTGCACACCTCCCGAAACCTTCATGCATATATAGCCGCATGCAACGTACCGATCAACATTTAAACTGCTGACTCATTGATGACTAATTAATATAACTATATGAGAAACTATATTCAGATATACAGTACGTTGGCAGACTTAAAAGTGATTTCTATGCGACTATCAGAAGGATCCGTCAGAGTTGTTTTCATGTTGCAAGCTGTTTGTTATACAGCAAATTCTTCAAAATGGCTGAAAACCGGAAGTGAGTCATCACATACCTTCTCTACTGCAAAAGTAACACCTCACAGGTGATGAGTAATGATAGCGATCCTGCATTTAGATAGCATTTTAAGCACTAGCTAGCAGAACATGAATGTGAAAACTAGTTTTCGGGTCTGTTTGTCCATTCTGAGCTGCTGTAGAAACATAGTGGTGCAATATGGTAAGTCCTATGGAATAGGGCTTGCTAATATTGTACACATAAATATCTTTTTGTGAAAACAAAAACAAAATGATTATTATCCCAGTGTGATTTTACACCATAAAACGCATACATACAGTACTGTGCAAAAGTCCTGAGCTAGCCCTTATGTCTTTATATTTTGCTTCCAAGGAGCCAGACTTTCTTGTAAGCTTTTAAAGTTGTGTTAAGCAATAGTTTTCCAGACTTTCTGAAGATCTTTAAAAGTTTTTCTTTGGACATTGGCTGCTTTTTTATATATTTTTTGATATTTTTTTTGTTTGCTAAGCCAGTGAAAAAGACCTGTAAATTGTTCAAGCATAAAAAAAAGGAGTTTGGATGGTTTCCCAAAGTGCAATGACTAGTTTGTTAGGTTAATTGGGGTTTATAAATTGGCCATAGGCATGCCTCTGTATGAGTGACCTGGTGACCTGTTAGTGTGCATTCTACCTCTCATCCTATGACAGCTGGGATAGGGTCCAGCCCAATTTGGATAAGAAAACTGATTCATAGATCTGAGATCATCCAGGTAACTGTTTGGCAGGTAACTAAGAAGTGCTAATCAAACCCAGCGACTGTATTATTATAAGTTGAGCTCTGCTGAACCTCAGCAATGTTCAAAGACAAAAGCTACAACCTTTAATAGGAAGCTATTGTTATACTATTTCATCCTGCTGTTATTATCAGTTATACATCAGCAGCTCAAAAAAACTGATAAGTTTTGAAAAGGATTAGAGAAAACAGGAAAATGTAATTACTGAAATCCATTTTACCCAGTCGGCTGATATCTGTGCTCAGGTCCACTAATTAATTACTAATATCCTTTACTGTATGTTCACTGTGACTCGTTGCTCTCTGGCTGGTATAAACTTTCTCTTCATGTTGGAAATCTGCTACACTCCCTGCTGTCTCTTTCAATCTGACGCTGTGTTTGGACAGAGATGGAGAGCAGCTGCCACACCTACTGTATGACCTTATTTTGTTTAAGCCACACAGCATCATAGTGAGTGGATAGTGTTGCAATAACCCCTTAAGCCCTAGCCTCTTTTTAGGCCTTGCAGATGTCCAGTACTGAAGAGATTAATCAAGTGTGGCATTTCCCCCACCACACAGCCAAGTGTGACTTCTATCAAGGAGTTGGTTCTTGTGGTGAGTCCATTTCCAGGTGCTTCAGGCACTGTTTGCTGTCTGATTCTATTTCTTCTATAATTCTTATTCTTCGTCTGATGAACTCAGGGCACACTTGATGCAATACTGACCACGCCACATCATCTTGTGGTACAAATTGGTATTACACCTAAGTCTGGGCCAGACAAAGATACATACAAAGATATTTTGGACCCAACATCATAGCTGTCATCTTTCTGCACCCTGCTGATAGCATTAATAGCATTAAATAATTCTGAAAGACTGTAAATGATTTCATTTTTACAATCTGTGCCTTTAAGGAAGGGAACCAGGGAGAAAAGGCTGAGGTATGCCAAATTACACATGAGCTGGACTGAAAATCAGACTGATGGAGTGATGAATCGATCTCAACATTACTGAAGCAGTGTTGGATCATCCTAATAGGACACAAGGCAGCCAACATACAAAGCAGAGCTTTGGAATGTCCTTGAAAAAAGCCCTGAGAACTATTCCTGCAGACTACTTATAGGCTAAGAGCGTTCATGCTGTGTTGAAGATCAGATGATCATACCAAATACTGACTTTCAAGCTGTTTAGAATGGCACAAATGTAGTTTTTGCCTCATGTACTGTATACCCATTTATGTTTACACGTTTCAATAAATCGTTGCACCTATTTCCTATTTCCCTATCAAAATATAAAGAAATGAGTGATGGCTCAAGACTTTTGCACAGTACCGTATGTGAGACCCAGCTTCTGATAACAGATCACCATAAATCTCCCACACCGGTCCTTTTAAGAGTAAATCATGGTAGAATAATTGCCCTAGGTATTTTGTATAATCTCTTACAGACAGATGGCTTTTTCTGCTAGACTTCCTCAGTCCAGAGGTGCATGAGAAGTTGATCTTGAATGGTAGATCAGCCAAATTTAAGCAAAGTAAGGCTTTTGATTTTTATAGGCCCATTTCTGGAACTTTTTGATCACCCCTCATGCGAAGCACACAAGTTTACTTTTCTACTGTCTCTAATCTGGCTTCAACCTTCATGGATATGTAAAATAATGCATCCTCTAACTATCTAAGGGTGGCACAACATAAAAAAACTAAAACTCACTGCATTTCTCTTTCTGAGTTTGACAGTTCTCAGCAGTAAGACCACTCTGGCAGCAATTTACAGTGACCAAGCATTAACACGAAGTGATAAGTGGACAAACTGGAACATATACATATATAAATATATACCTGGGCACCTCCCGTCTCCCCATGGCAAGGCTGGTCTGGTCTCAAACACACAGGCAGGGAAAGCATGCACAGGCATGAGTGTGCATTCATTATGCAGATAAAAGGTTTCTCTTGTTTTCTTATATACATGCCAGCTGTAATACCAATCTCCCAGACCCCCTTTTTGTTTTACCTCAATATCTGTTGCGCCCCCTCATAGCACAGCCATGCCTACAGCCATAGGAAGAGGGGTCAGGATGGGTCAGAAGGGTGAAACACCCCCGCAGACAGCCTATGTCATGGCTCATGCTCGCTCTGCCTGCCAGTTGATTGTCAGGGTCTGCAGTCATTCTCAGAATTAGAGCGCTAATATGGGGTCACCAGCACTCGACAATGATCTGTGAAAGGCAAAAACCAATGGCGGGTCTGAATTCCTCTTCTGAAACTGCGAATGAGCACAGACCCATGTGTGGAGGGAGGAGACAATAGTAGTGACCCATGCAACAAAACCCATGGATTGCCCAGCAAGTCTTACCCTGTCCTTCACTATGAGACACTTCGCAGGGGGAGGAGACAGACACAGAGTTATGGACACAGAGTTAGTCAGAATCCACAAGGAATGAAAAACTGCGGAGGACACAACAGTGCCAGGTGTCTCCACCCCGGATTGCACAGTAAAGCCTCAGAGAAATAACAACACTATATGAACTATCAGGGACTCCCTTTGTTCAGTTAAGTCAATAATCCATAAGTGGATCTGTGCAAACACTGGCTACGTTCCAACCTGGTAGCTCGCACCTCTTACATTGGTAGTGGTAGGTTTCTTTCAATCATTTAAGAAGCTGTAAGAAGCTGAACTTATAAATGGTTTTACTTCATATTCTCAGGATAGAAATCAACAAACAGGAGAGATCTCAGCTCCAGATCTGAATGCAGCCAGCATTATTTTTCCCCTTTACCTTGAGGTAACACAAACATCACATTCACAGCACACGGAGAAAACAAAAGAAAAGAAAAAAAAGATGCTAACCACTTTGTCCTCCTTTGTGGCATGCAGTCCAGGTAGCAGGGAGAATTTAGAAAAGTGAGGGAAGGAGTGTATCGGAGCAGGAAAGGAGAGGGAAAAAAATGAGTAAATGTAAAAAGAAAGGAAGAAAAGAGAAGCAGAGAAGGCGAATGTGTGATGTGGAAGAGTTGACAGATTGTGGGGAAAGAAGGTGGAAAAAAAGGGGAGGGGAGAGGATGTGGTGCAAACATCTGTTAGTTACAGTCTGCAGAATTGTTACACATACTTCATATTCAGTGAATGAATCTGAGGGCAGCAGAGACAACAGCACAGTACGTATATGTATGTGATTACTGACATGTTAGGCTGCAGCGACATGCATGACCATGCTGGCAGAGACCTCGGAGTGACTCATGACCTGTGACAGCATCAGGATGTGTCACACCTCCTCAGCACACAAAGGAATATAGGACACTAGAAGCAACATAAAGTGAATTTCTACACGAGCCAAATGTCTAAACTCCTTTTCTACACATATACCTGCAAAAGTCTCCAGGTCTTATGTATTCAATTTAGAAATGTAGTGCAGAGTCCTTCTAACACTATGTCATGTAGAGGCTAAGCTTTGTGGCTTGTGTGCAGTCAGTGCTGCTGTGATGCCTTCTGCAGGGCACAGGGCAGCACTACATGGCTCCGTCAATAAGACTTAATTTATTATCACACTAAGCTACTTATAAACAAGTGAAGGTTTGCTTCCTGATCATTTCTTGCCAGTTATTTGGGGTTTTATTCTTCTGTTTTCTGAGGCCCCCGTCATCCGAGAACTGACTCTTTTTTCCGTTTTAAAAGGACAATGTAGGTAAAGTTCGAGCTTGCGAAATCTTGTTCAGACATTACACCACCCACAACATGACCTGCACAAGAAAGGCAACGAGAAATATATAATATATTGATCTAGAAGAATGACATTTTAGTGGTGTTGTTTTAATATTATTATGGGAAATTTTTATTTTATTTGTATTTTTTAAAAATGACCCGTTGTACTTTTTGTAGTGAAGTCTTGAAATTATATTTACCACTTTTCTTTACACTTTGGTACCTTTTTAAAAGTACATAGGACACTTTTTATAGCACAATTGTCACATTTTGACACAAATTGTCTTCATTGCCCTTAGGTTAACTTGACTGTGTATAATATATACCTTCGTACTTCTTAGTATCTTAAATTACTATTAGAAATTTCATATTTCATTTATTTTTCATTTTTAGCATCTCAATTGCTCTTGTATATTTCATTTCTTAGTGTCTTAATTATTATTGTATATTCTATATTTTAGTATCTTAAAATACTATTGAATATCTCATATTTTCTTAAACAGTATTTCTATTGTCATATCTCCTCATATATTTTGCAGATACTGTATATACTGTTTATTTGATGTACTATGTACACGTTTTTGTTGTTTGTCTACCTGCTGCTTAATATTTTATAAAAATCCCATTTTTGGATGAATAAAGTATCTGTCTTTCTGTTTGTCTGTCTGCACTGGTTGATGTTAAGATTGGGCATTTTTGTGGTGATCTTTCAAAATTACTTTTGGTATGTATTTAGTAGCCTGTTACCACTTTCTTGTGCTGTTTTCATATAACATTAGACACTTTTTGTAGCAGCATTTTAAAATCCCTCTGGTACTTAATCTGATACTCTGGTACTTTATGTTTTTGTGGTACTGTTTTGATATTTGATTGGACAAATGTAAAAGAAATGTTAGGAGTGATCTTTGACAATGTTTGTGGTAATGTTTTTAACATTTGCAGTACTGATACTGTTTTGAAACTCTATTATGCACCTTTTGTGAAATTTTGTTACTCTTCCGTAGTTTTATACTTAAGTTAGATGCTTTTTGTGATAGTTTGTGTTCAAATGAGATTTTTGTGCTATTTTGTTACATTGTAATTTTCACACAGGAAGTTTTTAAGGTACTCAGGTACTTTTTAAAACTACTTTCCACTTTTTGTGGTATGTCTTTATGTTTTAATTTTATATTGGCACTTTTTTGTACTCTGGTTCTTTTGTTTTGTTCTTTTTTCTTTTTTATGTACCGAGGATTTGTCGTATGTTCTTATTTAATTTTTTCACCACTATTTTTTAAGGTACCCCTGGTACTTTTTTGGTATTCTGGCATTGTTTCAATTGGATAATCATTATTATTATTATTATTATTATTGTTGTTGTTGAATGCAATATTTACATTTGAAAAAGTTAGTTATACATCTTTTTTCTCCATCAATTTTTAAAAATGTATTATTAGACACATACTTCATAACCTGGGCGAAAAATACAAAATGCATGGCAAAATACCACCATGTACAGTATTTTCTTTTGGTAATTTAGATGAACTAACCTTTTCACATGATGTGTAATTTGAAAATTCTGCGCACATCTCGCCAAGTATGTGCATTAAACTCATTAAGTTACACATGTTGAAATAAGCCGTCGTACTTAAAGTATATTTATAATACAAATGTGTAATAAATGCATTTTTTAGACCTGCCTGCTTGAAAGCACAATGTGTTGCTCATATGGGGTAAATGAGCAGTCTGTAGGCAGGAGAAAAATTTTATGTGATGCAACAAATCTCCCACTTTCCTAATGCTGTTATTTTGCTTGACTGGCCAAATGAGCCTGGACAGAGGCAAGCACTGCACTGAGACCATGGGAGCGTCACTCCTGACACATCGCTCTCACACAGACACACACACACACAATAGCATGATCACATAACCTCCTTGGCCAAAGAGTGGGGCACAGATTGCATGCTGTGTATGATTTGTAACCATTTATGAATTTAAATGTTTAGTGAATGCAGAAATTTTTAGTTTTAGAAAATTTGGCATAAATCATAAGAAGAATTTTGATAAATGAAGTAGCCACTTTATGAGAAACTGTCCAGAAAAATAGAGGGAACAAACTATATGTTTGAAAAAAAATTTTCTTTTGTAAAGATGTAATGTTATATATTTCATTTTACTCTCCTACTATGGATGAATTGATTCATAATGTCAAAGTGACACAGATACAAACATGTGTTCAGATTTACAGGAATGTCCAATAAGAAAATCAGTTTACTATAGACATGGGCTTACATATGAAATACTTAATGTATTAAATTATTTTTTTCACTGAAATTTCACTTTTAATTGGAACTAAATGTCATCCTGTGGTATTAAATTCCATATAAAAGCATAAAGTTATTCAAATAGACCATACAAACCAGCCCAGTGTCCCTTCAAAAAATGTCTTTGCTGTATTTGTTGTATTTATAGCTCATATTAGCCTCCTCTCTTTTTTCCTGCCTGCTGTTAACGTAATATTAATGGCTGTACCAGTATGAATACTATCTTTATCCCAGGTTCTGACTGGCCTTGGAGTTCTGCATACGTGTATTGCCAGTGGGCGTCCAGGCCCAGCTGGGATGGGCGGATAAGGAACAGATTGGGAACCAGCAGGCCAAGGGTGGAGGGCCCATAGTCAGGTATGATAACCAGAAGGAGGGCCCACTTCTTGGGTTGGAGAAGAGCCCAGAGAAGGCTCGGATGGAAGAGGGGCCGGGTCTTAAAATAGCACAAACATGTTTGGTTTATGGTTGGAAGGTACAGTGATTCAACATGAATGGTAATAATGTGATGTAGTGTGCTGCTATTCGCACTTGTAGCTTAGGGTTGGTACAGGCCAGTGTATTTAATGCTTAATGATTTAACTTAGGCATTGTATTTTTTTTTAGATGCACCACAAGAGAAGCTGTTAGCTGACTTTTCATGTGGCACCTCTACCAAGTCAAAATTTGGACTAATGCAAAATATTTAAACCTAAAATCTGGAATTTCCCTCGTAGTACCTAATACTTTGGTTTATGACTAAAGATTTGCAATTCTAATATTCCTATTAGCCACAGCTGTCGTTATGTTAATCATGTTATGTTATCATTAGTATGTTAGCAAATAGACTGAGACATTAAAGTTAAGCTCAAAGCACCACTGTGTATAATTACAGCCTACACACTGTAGATTCCAACTATGACTGTCATACCTTAGCTGTCACTCTTCAGACTGTCAATAATATGCAAATGAATGATTATTGGTAATGAAATACAGCACTTCCATCAAAAAAAACCCCTGTCTGTAAAATAAACTCAGCGCCTGCAGACTTGAATAATAGCTCCGCTGTCCAAAAACTCATATTCTCATAGCAACGTGGCTAAATCCAGTTTTCCTTTGCCACTTGTCAGCTAAGATGTCTGTGCCAGTACAAACTAATGTGCTAAAGCAACAACAGAGACTGTGAGTGTTGCCTTTTTTGGTAAATATAAAAGCGTTGGGGGAAAATGAGCAAAGAAAGGCAATAGGTAGAAAATACTGCAAGGGAGCCATTTTGTTCTTTTGGCGGTCTTGTGAAAGTTGTGAAACTGTAAAACCAATCAATTTTAACAAACATGAGTACTAAAATTAACTGTTGTTCCTTTCTGAGAAGCGATGTTATGGTTAGGTGCTGCTTTTAACTTGTTACCCAGTGACTGTCTGCTAGCTTGTCTGACTAATCTATATTGTACAGTGGCTTGGAAGAGGATTTCTTGATCTGTGGCTTTTTTGTGTTACAACCTGTAATTCAAATTGACATTTTTTTTTTAATTTTATGTAATCGATCTACACAATATAGTCCAAATCAATGCAGTGAAATGATAAAATATATTTTTATAATATCTAATAAACAACAACCGAAAAGTGGTGTGTGCAAATGTATTCACTCACTTTGCTATGAAGCCTCTAAATAAGATCCGGTGCTTCCTTCTGAAGTCACATAATCAGTTAAATTGTGTCAATCAATTTAAATAAGGTGTGCAATGTAAGTGTCGCATGATCTAAGTATATATAAACCTGTTCTGAAAGGCCCCAGAGTCTGCAACACCACCAAACAAGCCACACCATGGAAATCACTTTGAAAATCCCACAAAGCACCATTAAATCCATCATCACAAAATGGAAAGAATATGACACCACAAAAAAAAGACCAGGCAAGGAGGGCATTAATCGGAGAGGCAGCAAAGAGACCAAAGGCAACCCTCACAGTGGAGACTACTGTATCTGTCCATAGGACCACTATAAGCTGTATGCTCTACACAGCTGGGCTTTAGGGAATAGTGACCGGAAAAAATGCCACTACTTACAAAAAAAAATAAGAATGCACATTAAAGCTGGCCAAAAGACGTGCAAGAAGATCCTCTGGTCTGACGACCCTAAAATGAAAGAAAATGCAATGTCTGGTGCCAAGCAAACAGCTCTCATCGCACCAAGAACACCATCCCCACAGTGAAGCATGGTGGTGGCAGCATCATGCTGTGGGCAGGAAGTGGGAAACTGGTCAGAATTGAAGGAATGATGGATGGTGCTAAATACAGGGAAATTCTCGACAAAAACCTGCTTGAGTCTTCCAGGGATTTGAGACTGTGACAGAGGTTCACCTTCCAGCAGAACAATGACCCTAAGTGTAATGCAACACTGGAGTTGTGTTAACGTGTTGCAATGACCGAGTCAAAGCCCAGACCTCAATCCAATCTGTGGTTTGACTTAAAGATTGCTGTACATCAGCAGAACCCATCCAACTTGAAGGAGCTGGAGCAATTTTGCTTTGAAGAAGGGCAGAAGTCCCAGGGACTAGATGTGCCAAGCTCATAGAGACATACCCTAAGACATACTGTATGTGCGCACCAGTTTTTGATTTCTTATTTTTCAGAATTTTTGAACATTTTTTAAAAATTTCACTTCATCAGTTTGGATTATTTTGTGTAGTTCCATTACATACAAGTCCATTTAAATTCTAACACAAAAAAATAAGAAAAACACCAAGGGGGGTGAACACGTTTGCAAGCCACTGTATATTTGTATGATACAATAGATGGGAGGAGTTGCTAATGGGGACAACTGGAGACATCTGAGGTGTGTACTATGAAGCGAGAAAGTAATTTCAGATTTAACCCTGAGTTTTAAGTGTTACATCAGTGGTTAATTGGGATGGTAACTTATGCCATCATTCCTAGAAAACCTTTTGTGGACAGATAGTAATAAAGTCTGCAGTTTTTAGAGACCTCTTAGTTATCTTGGCTTTCCCTGATGACACGTAAACAATAAATATGCACTGCTCAAAACAAATAGGGTAACACTTGATTATCACAATGTAATACAAAAGTCATTTAAACTTCAGGGATATCAGTCAGTGCTGTTAGTAAGCATAAACCATTGTGGATCCGTTGAACCTGCTTTGGTTTAAATAAAGGTGACAACAGGTGGACTAGAGAGACAGTAAGAAGACAACCCACAAAAGGAGAATGGTTTAGCAGATGGTGGCCAAATACCATTGCTCTCTTCTTATCCCTGTGATTGATTTTTCTCTAGTTTTGCTTTATGTCCTTGTCACTACTGGTAGCATGAGATGGTACCTGCAGCCCATTCAGGTTGCACAGGTCGCACGTCCAAATGCGCCTTCATAAGAAGGTTTGCCGTGTATTCCAGAACAGTCTCGGTGTGTGTCCTACAAAATGACCTCCAGTGGGCTACTCTTGTGCATGTTTCTGACTAAACTTTTAGAATCACACTCCACGTGGGTGTCATGAAGGCCTGATATCCTATAGTGGGACCTGTGTTCACAGCTCAGCACTGTGCAGCTCGAGAGAGAGAGAGAGAGAACGCCAGGACTGGCAGGTCCGCCGCTGGCACCCCGTTCTCTTCACAGATGAGAGCAGGTTTGCACAGAAAGCATGTAACAGATGCTTCTGCATCTCTGGACTCTTTCATGTCTGTCACGCGGGCTCAGTGTGAAGTTTAACTGAATCCCTGAAGTTTAACTGACTTGCTGTCATGCTGCATGAAGAAGTCCTCCCTCTTCTCTGTTCTTTGCCTTTTCCCCTGCTGTCTGCAAACAAAATTGAATTTGTTCAAAAATACTTTTCACTGTCCTGTAAACCAAAATATTAACCTAAACCGGGGGTCCCTTAATGAACCAGAGCTGCATGCTGCTCTTATGCACATCTTCAGCAGCTCTCTGTGGTTTTGACAGACTATGAAGATGGAGTCAATGAACACCTGTTATCGGTTATTACTTATCAGTAAGCGATTCTTTACATTCTCCACTTGTAAAAATGCTTAGCCAATAAAGCGATTTTAAAAATGTTTTTATGAACCCTAATAGTTGCTATAAACATAAAGGGCCAATCCTGAGTCCTGGCTATAGATTCCAAAACCCCCCAAAAAAGTCTTGGTGGGAAACAGAGCATTTAACAGGTTTGGACGGAGTTGTTTGCTTTCACTGCCAACAGTGCTGGCTTGCCGGTATTCATGATGTGTGGCTGGACTTTAGCAGAGATATTTTTAAAGCTATTTGGCTTCTGCATGTATTGTCAAAATAGGCTACTTTTAATTTGGTTCATTTGCATAAACACGGGTAGGCTTCAAAAGTGGTCAAAAAATAATATTTTTCCCTCTACTTTTCTGTAAACAGTTTCTAATAATTTAGCTCTCAAATTTCATGAATGCAACAAAAATATTTTTAATCATTTGTAAGTATTAATAATGTTGTTAGGCTAATTTATAATAAATAGATTATTTCACTTTAATTGTGAGGTTCAAATATGTTTTGTAACTCTATACAAATTTGGGGGGGGGGGACAATTTGCTCAAAATTGGTTCATTTGATAGCAGTTATTGCTGACCCTTAATCTGAACCCTGCACCTTATATAAAATTTACACACCCCATTAAAATTCAAGTGAAAGTGGCCATGTTTATATGTATATATATGTGTGTATATATATATATATATGTGTGTGTGTGTATATATATATACATACATACATATATATATATACTAGTAGATTGGTTATTTTAGTTCTATATCTTATTAAATACAACAAAAACATGGTACCACTGTAATAAAAATAAATTAAAGTACCAGTTAAATACCAAATAACCACATAAATCCCACTGTACAGTAGTCACATGTAGTAATTGATTTTAAATGATACCCATTAGTATTGTTGGCAGAGCAATCTGCCCTTTATAGGCTGTGGTATCTTCTTTATAAGGCTCAAATATGATTTGCGGCTCTATACAAATTTGGGGAGTAAAAACTGCTCAAAAATGGCTCTTCCGATAGCAAAGATGGCTGATCCCTGCCCTGATCTAACTTCTTGTTAAGTGTTAATATCCATGTCTGTATTCATGTCTGTACTTACTTATTTCCTCTTTTACTTTGAAGTAGAGATGTGCGATAAGACACCAAATATTGGATGATAAAATAAGAATGTCTATTGTTTATCATTACGTTCTATCGGTTATTTCGTGGTGCCGCAAAAATATCCTGCTTACTAGGGATGTTCCTACTAGCAATTAATTTACTAGCTGATTAAGCATACAAATATGGCATGTGTATTTAAAAGCTATTAAAAGATTAATCACATTCTTTGATAATCAAATTATGTTTTAAACATCACAAAAATGTGCTGCACTTTGCGCCGTGCGTAACGTTGCATGTCTTCTTCTTCTTCTTTGCAGGTTAGCACCCGCTCAGCTGTGCGGACTGTGGTTGCACATGGCTTTGGTTGCATGGTTATATGTCAATTTACTTTGACACAGCCAAAATACAAACACTCGTTTTCTGCATGAAAGTACTGCAGAAGCGCGCCGCTTCCAGCTACTGCCATCTGTTCCATGCCGCTAGCTTCACTTTCCGCTTTTGTTTACAACTTCTCATCGCCAGGAGACAGAGAAGCTGCTCGGCCTGATTAATGAAGAGTGGGGTCATAACACCTTATATCTAGCAGGTGGGTGCTGCTGTACAGTAATAAAAGAGGAATAATGCATTTAACCGACTAGCGTTTCTAGTGCCGACTAGCAAGGGCATGTAGTAGCGCACATCCATCCAATTCACCGCAATATTTTTTCATTATTTGGAAATGTAATACCAGCATGGTATTAAGTCTGAAAAGCTATCCTTACATTAGTATTTTCTATACCAATATTTATGTTAGGCCTGTATTCATTTGATTCATTTTTTGAAAAGTGTTTCGTGTTTTATCCATGAGTATTTTACATTTTTACATTCCTAATTAAACATTTGCAAAGAAGTTCTACATAAAAGGAGAAAAATAATCACATATGAATGAGTGGCATTCATTTTCGAGTATGTAATTTAAGAAATGATCCTTTCCATGTAGTCATTATATAAATTATTAGTTCATTGAATTTACAGAAAATATACATATCTTACATATACAACATATACATCTCTCTCTTTCTCTCTCTCTCTATCTATCTATCTATCTATCTATCTATCTATCTATCTATCTATCTATCTATATATATATATATATGAGATTTTGGTCATATCACCCAGCCCTACTTTGAAGGTTAGGTTTCTTCTATGCCTTGCATTAGTCTTGCTTCCTAATTTGTGACTGTCCTGATTGTCTTCACCGCCCCCTCATTGCTTATTTTGTCAGATCATCTGTTGTTGCTCCGTGATGATGCCCTGGTTTGTTCTTTGTCATGCCCTGGTTCCGAGTATTTGATTTTGGATTCATGTTTTGTCCCTGGTGGACTTTGGACACTTTGAATCAGCCTGATAAAGAGGTTCACTTTGCAATCCTGCATTTAGGTCTTCTCCAAAGCCACACCTGCTGAGCCTGATTGCTTATCTTAGGCTAAGTGAAGCTGGGTAATCACCAGATAACCTGGGTGTGTTAAGTTTGTTTCATAGTTCAGGCCCCTGGACAACTGTGTTCCCTCACCATACTGATCACTTCTCACCCTCACTTCTGACGATAACAAATTCTACCAGTCATCTAATCTTTTGTTTTATATCAATTTCATGTCTTTTGCTTGTAAAATATGCATTTACTGGCCTTCATCCTGCGTTTTTCTCTTTTTGTCATGGCTTCGGAGCGAGGTCATGACAAATCAGGAGCAGCACTGACACTGGCTGACATGCTGACTCAGTGGCTGCGGTCACAGGAAACAAAGGACAACACAGATGCTTGTGGCTTTCTTGTTCACTTGAGGTTCACTTGAGGTTCTCAACAACACTACAGCATCAAAAGGGGCTGGTGCCAAGCCATTGTTCCAATACACTTTGTTCTCACCAAAGTGTGACAAGGAAGCAAGAACAAAAGCAGATGGCAGCAAAGACACAGAAGCGGAAGGACCGACTGTACATCATCTACAGCAGAAATGAGGTGAGTGCGAGAGGGTGAAGGAAAAGGGGTCAGGGGTTTCTCACATTGTTGGAGCGCAGAGAAACCCGCCCTCCACAGCGAGCGCAGAATTTGATCTGGCAGTAGGAGCAGAGGTGGCCGCAGCCGTCTGCAAACTTCGTCTTGTGGCAGATGCCGCAGGTGGGCGCGTCGTCCTTCTGCTGGGTCTGCTGGCGCCGCGTCTCGGCCCCGATGCGACGCACCTCCTGTTTGTAGCTCTCAAACTGCTTGTGCAGTGTTCTGAGAGGAGAGGAGACAGAAGCAAGAGATTGCCTATTAGTGGAACATCATGAACTTTATTTTTTTTTTTTTTATCTTCTTAACTCACCAGCTATCATCTCGGGGATCTTGATGTCTAATCATCCAAAAATCCCCCCCAAAAAAGAGACCAAAACAGAAAAAGATGTTGAAGCGTGTCTGAATAACTGAATAATTTTTCAAATAAAGAGATCTTACGGAAGAAGAAAGGGATGTTTCAGTTAAAGCAACATATCTGGCAATTAGAGGACCACTTGAAAGGTCCCTTTAAAAAGAAAAATAAATCATACACCCAATTAAATGAAACTTCAGCTCAGTTTTGTGCTCTGTGGCTCACAGCCGTCCCCCTCCCTACTTTCCTGGGACACCAGTGATGGAAATAACCCGAGTGTGAATTGCAAATCAGGCCATGTGAAAACACCCACAATGTTGTCTTCACAGAAATGTCAAAGGAATACCGAATTAGCATAGCATGGCTCGCATATAGGGGACCCACACAGGCGCTTTAATTACCTCGCTTAGCGAGAGAGTTAAGACAGGAAGGAGATGGCTTCATTCACAGATTTGCAGCCAATTTGCCTATTTGTGTAAGCAAACAAACTCTTGCTAAGACTCTGGAAGCACACTGACTTTACAGCTGAGTTATGTCTCACATCGTGAAATTCAGATAGTCAAAATCACGTTTCACGCTTGATTGAGGTAAAAAAAAAGTCTTGAGCCATCCTTCACTTCTTTATATTTTGATAGGGAAATGGGAAATAGGTGCAAGAAGAAACATGTGCACACCTAATGGGAATGCAGTACATAAGGTAGAATCTGAGTTTGTACCATTCTAACCAGCTTGAAAGTCAATATTTGGTATGACTGCCTTTATTCTTCAACAGAGCCTGAAATCTCTTCGGCAAGCTTTCTTGTCATTTCTTCAAGTAGCCTTCAGAAATAGTTTTCCAGGCTTCTTGAAGGACATTAAAAAGTTCTACTTTGAATGTTTGCTGCCTTTTGTTCTAATTTGAACCAAAAAAATTCACATTTGGATTCATCACTCTATAAGACCTGCTGCCACTGCTTTTCATTCCAGTTCTTGTGTAATTTGGCATGCCTCAGCCTTTTCTCCCCCGTTTCCCTTCCTTAAGAATGGCTTCTTGACGGCCATGCTTCCAAAGAGACAGTTTCTGATGAGGCTTTGGTGAACAGTAGTTAGAGCAACTGAAAGAGCAGATGCTTCTCTTAGGTTCTGTGTCAGGTCTTTGCTGGATTTTTTTTAATATTTCTTAAGGACATGACTTTCAGGTACTGTTCACCTGCTGTATATATTTTTAGGCCTGCCACTGTTGTCCTCCACTTTTCCACTGCACACCATGCGGAGATATGCCAAGTTTTCAGCTAATAGTTATTTGGGAATCACCTTGTTGATGCAAAACTACTATTTTATGGTAAAACTGGTATCTTTGGCTTTTTCTGTAGATTCAGCTAAAGAAACGGAGAAAAAAAATGTATTTTTCTGAAAATGGTCAGGTACAAGGACTGGATGGAAAATGAGCAAAACAGTACCCAATACCCAAAGAACAAGACAAGAACGTTTGGCTCCATGGAAGCAAAATATAAAGGAATGAGAAGTGACTGAGGATTTTTGCACAGTACTGTATTTACCCTAAAAAGAAAGTTAGATAAGTGGAAAACATGCTGATTATTAGGGCACTAAAATCTCTGCAAAGATTTCTGCAAGGAATTTACTTGGCTGGGCTACCTAGGTATATTCATGGGTCTCCAAATATATTTGGTGAATTATTATCTTTCTAAGAGACAAATACCATGTATGATCGATTAACAAGTCCAACAATCCCCTCCCTCTTATTTTGAAAGTTCAGTCACTGCACTCGTGCTGCTGCAGGGCAGAACAAGGGCCATGTTGACAGCTACAGTTCAAAATGGTGAGCATGAGAGACTCACTGGAGAGGTGGCCGATCAAATTGTTTAAAGTACTACTTACAAAGAGCATTGTATAAGAATTATTGTGTGTGTCTAAATGTGTAGGAAACAAATAAACTGACTAAAAGAAACAGTTTCCATTGAATTATGTACTATTTGTAGCAGTCGGCAGGGTGTTTGAACAGTAAATCAGCTGATCACCAGTCAATCTCATCCACCAGAAGAACTCCATCTACTGGACTGCAGCTGCCAACAGTAGACCTTGTTCTTTTCTGCAGCCTCGGTAAGCTTGGGATGGAGGCAGATGATCCAGTTCTCCACCTGCTGCATGTTCTGGTTATAGTGATTGTAAAGGAGAACTCCCAGGCAGAACGAGTCCTCAGGGCAGTGCAATAAGATGGATGGAGTAAGCCCAAAAGCAGAATGAGATCCTCGCTGATGAAGCAACTGACCAGAGAAGACCACCACAACAGAAACCTGGCCAGCAAGTGGGCTTGTTAGGAAGCTTCAATAAAAATGATGGTCTTGCCAAAAATCAATTATTTATTTTCAATGATCCCGAGTAAACCATCACCAAACTGGTTTAAATCTTTGGATTCATCTATTTCTAAATTCCTTTG
>VUQH01032943.1:0-16334 GCA_015106775.1 Etroplus canarensis | reverse complement strand
CACACACAACACACACACAGACACACACAGAGACAGACACACACACAACACACACACACAGACAGACACAGACACACACACAGACACACACACACAGACACACAAACATAAACAGACACACACACACACACACACACACACACACACACACACACACCCACACTCGCACACACACACACACACACACACACACACACACACACACACACACACACACACACACACACACACAGGTGTGTGCTGTCTCAGTGGTTGAATACATTAAACTGTTTTTAGGTGCTCAAAGTGAAACCTATTATATTTTTGCTTTTTAAAGTCACATTAAGTGATCATGACATACTCTTTGGTAAGTGTTTTGGGATACACAAGGCATAATAATGCAGACTGTAGCTCTGATGCGCATAAATCAAAGCAAACACACTCTCACTGTACTTTATTGTTTCCAGACACAGCAGTAGACTGCTGGAGGGCCTCAACCTCAGGGGAATTATACGGTGTTGACAGCTCAGCAGTGACCTGACTATGAATTCTGCTCAATAGTTCCATCTCCAAAGGAAAACCCCTGAGCAGGTTTAATTATTGATGAGAACTGGTTGACAAAAATAATGTAGATTTTTGAGAAGATGAGAGTTTTTAATGCTTCTAAGGTTTCTTTTAGTGCTTTGTGGCTTCTTAAAATGACTTTATGCTCAAAAAAAGAGAAATGTGCATTTTAAAACACCATTAATTGTATTTTGATAGTTTATCTTTGAGTCCAGTCAGCTTAGCAGCGCTGATTTTCAGTAAGTCTACAGTGATGCCTGCTGCTCTGTAAGGCTACATGCTCAAAATGACAATTTTAGCATGTCATTGTTAAGCACCTATAATGTTTGTAATGTTCACCAGTATGTTAGTGTGCACATATTTTAGCACTAAATGCAAAGTACAGCTCGAGTTGATGACTGTGTTATTAGTTTTGAAGGTATTTGTGATAAAACAAAATATTGGTAACAAATTGACGTGAGTATGGCAATACATAAAAGGTCAGAGGTCCTGTTATTGCAGTTGTTGGCAGCAACATCTGAACTGAATTTCACAGCAATCAATCCTATAATTGTTGAGATATTTCACCCAAAACCATAAATCCCAACCTCATGGCGGCATGAAAGTAAAAGTCAGTGGATTATCAGAAAAAAATAGGATTTATCCTGTTTTATCCTCTGGTGATCATGGATATCTGCATTAAATTTGTCTTTGTACAAATCCATAAACTAGTTGTTGAGATACTTTATTTCACTGAAAGGAGAAATTGACAGCCTGAAGTCAGTACTGTAGGATTCAGCTTAAAGGGAATCCATCCAGTAGTTGAACTGTAAGTGGCGGACCAACTGAGTGACAGACTGATTTTTTTATCCCTAAAGCCATTTAATTAACATAGCCAAAACCAGTCAAAACACACCTGCATGGAGAGTTTAGCAGCACGTATCACTCATTGTCTGCAATTTAAAAAAAATGAATTGTTATGATTGACTGAACAAAAGACCTACATTTGAAAAGTAATTACAAAATCAACATTCATTTTCCATCCAGCAAACCTGGCGGTGATATGGTGGAGGCTTTTAGGCTGTAATTGACAGATTAGTGGTGGCCTTGATTTTGAGCCATGCATAACCAACCTAAGCTTTCATCTGAATAAAAAAGCAGTGTTACTGCATTCTCGTTCCTATCATTCTCTGTAAGTCACAGAGATTGCTGTCATTTGTCTTTATGACTTGCCACTCAGAGAGGATACTTCAAACAGCTCAAGTGGCCACTATCTCACCAGAGACTGAGAGCTCAGCTAAGGGATCCTGGCCTTTCCACAGTATATTTCTTTTGTACAGGCTGTGTGTGCAATAGAGGAAAACTTGCTGACTTGCCCAAACTCAAATGCAGCTGATGGAAGTAACGGTCCGCCTTACAGTGAGTGATGAGACTGCAGGATGCTGAGCTGAAGAACAGTTTCCGTTGCATCCTACTGGAATGTCACAACAGACACAACACTGCCACTGGACGATCTGCAGCCATTTTCTAACAAAAAACAAGTTGCCTGTTTGGCTGATTCAACACATAAGTAAAGATATTAATCAACTGAGTGTATGAATTTTGGTCCATAACTATCATTGCCCATCAGTGTAGAGCTAAATAATCAATAGTAGTTAAGACTTTGTTTATATTGATTGCTTCTTTTGATTGCTTTTCTCTCTTGATAGTCAGAGGAGGACTTTGGCACCTGGCCCACTCCTGCTGTCATTTGTATTGGCAAGCAGCACACTTGTTCACAGAAAGCTTGAATCAGATTTTAGTGCTAAGGCTGCAGAAAGCACAACAGAGATGGAGAGGGGGGTTAACTACAGTCTTTTATGCACTCAAAGCTTTTGTGTACAGCAAGAGTTATTTTTCTGTGTTAAGGACCAGCACTATGTCCTTTTGCAAAACAGTGTTTACAGTATTTTTACTACTGTTTTCTTGTAGAACAGAAACTCTTATCTTTATCATTTACGCAACTAATCTTTGGTATCCAACTAATCTGTGACATTTCTTTGTTGGTCTCAAAAAATACAGTATGATAAACTGTACAAAACAGTAACCTTTTCTCTGGGTTTTGCTGCCTGTGGCTTTTTGAGTGTGTTATGTTTCATGATGGCAGTTGGAAAGAATGCCTTTTACACACACACACACACACACACACACACACATGCATGCATGCAAGCACGCACACAATCACGCACTCGCACACAGAATATACCCTGTAGCCTTGGTGCAACTGAGGTTGCTATTTTATGTACCTTGATTTGGGAAAGATCTGTTTTTAATGCAGTGTTTTTCCTGCACTCTCAGCTGTTTTGAAAAATGTTAAAGGAATGTTTGCTGCAAAGGCTATAACCAGGTGAGCTGCAGAGAGAAGCTAGAAC
This sequence comes from Etroplus canarensis, assembly GCA_015106775.1. Lineage (NCBI taxonomy): Eukaryota > Metazoa > Chordata > Actinopteri > Cichliformes > Cichlidae > Etroplus > Etroplus canarensis. The sequence goes on along the minus strand of VUQH01032943.1, from coordinate 13,401 downwards.
TGTATCAGCAGGAAGAGATGCAGCTAAGCCAAGATGAAAAGCACAATTAAATTAATTACTCCTTAACTGATCAGGATCAGTCACCAGCTGGGACTGAAGTTTGCACTGGTCAAAGCTAATCACTTATTAGTTCTGCTTGCCCTATTCTACACTTAAAATCCCATCCTTGGCTGCAATCTGCCATGGACAGAGGCACTCCCCCCTAACCACCACCTAAAAAGCCCCAGCGTAAGCATTTATTCACTGCTCAGTCTTGGGAAAGTGCTGCAGATGCATTTACACAGAGAGCAACTGCAGCTGAATTAACCAATCTGCATATTCAGGGCCTGTTACTGGGAGATTGTTCCCATGTGATAAAGAAATGGAGGTGCGTGAGAGTAGGAGTGGAGGGCTGCACCTGAGTGGGACACACCACAAGGGCTATGGAATGAAAAGGAGGGAGGAGCATCGCACAGAGGGTGGGTGCAGCAAATTTATCATGACTAACACTGTAGGATGCCTTGTTGGAAGGAGAAGAGGGGAGGGTTGGGGGTGGGGGGTATGTGGAAGCACTGGGATTGGAGCAGCTGATTTTCTCTAAGTGAGGCAGCTCTGTTATGTAAGAACAGTCAAATGGATGATTTTTGTCCTGTTGGTGATAAGCGCTACGGGGATGGTTGGAGGTGATTCAGGGAGTTTATATGTGACACCGAGGTGGAGCTGACCGTGTGTGATGCCTCTGATGGTTGCACGTGTGATCCCACAGGCTGTGTGGAGGGAATGGCAGATGTTGAGAACATTTCTTGAGGCTGTGACTGATGACCAAGGCCTGCCTATGTTCCCTCTGTTGGGACATCTGGTAGGTCACTGTAGGCTCTGTGTACTGGGTGTATTTAGTACCATCATGTCGCACACCTTGTAGCAATATGTTCTCAGTGCACAGTGCTTTGTAACATTTTTAATTTATGAAAATATGTGTTTATGACCCTTACTTAACCAATTATTACATTTTATAGTAAGTGTTCAGTTTTGCATTGCTTCTATCAGTTTCTACCAAGAGGTGTACTATTCTCTTTTCCAGGGTCCTTGCTTGTCAGTGAACAATTTGAAGAAAATGAATTGTGCCTCTGAATTTTTTTATGGTTTAACTCCAGTCCCTCATCTACAACAAATCATCTCAAAAGAGAAGACTAAACTCACATAAATTTGAACAACTGTATTGACTTTTCCACATGATTTATGACTCGAGACAAGACTTGAACAGTCAGCACCATGTGCAGCTGAGGATTTCTGAAAATGTATTCCTAAACCAACATCACATACAGCATACACATTTTCCTTTCCAAAAATACAGTCTTGAACTATTAATACCACCATAACAGTCTCTCATTATGATTTTGGCTGATTTTCAAGGAGGACTTGATGTTCATGTTGAGCATTAGAGTGTAGGGTCAAGTGAAGGACAACCAGCAGGATGATGTAATGTTTGTCGGAATCAAGATGGTGGCCATGGTGGGGAAGTCATGCATGAAGAATGAAACACCGAGAATGTCCCAAGGCAACTTAATCAATCATAAGGTTTGACGCTTACTGTCGTGGACACTCTGTAGATTATATTGTCTGCTGATTATCATGAGATGAGCATATACTGTTTTTCTGAATGCAAGTAAAATGGCAAATATGCTTTGGTTTTAACACCTCAAAACTAGTGTTTCATTAATTGTGTTGCTCACTGGATAGGATTTTTTTAATATGGCTACAACTTTACATTTATATTTATTATCATATTTGACCAGACACAGGTTTAAAATGGTCCAAAGATATTCAGTTTACCAATCTGAGAGAAACAAAAAAAATGTTTCCAGTAAACTTATGGCTTTTTTGTTTGAAAAGGGCATCAACAACTGATCATCACAAACATTTATTGTTTCATTTTCTGCAAACTGATTAGTTTTCCATAGTGCTAATACTATAATTCATTGAGGATTTGCTTCATTCATTAGCTGTTCAAATCAATCAATGTGTTCTATGATCTAGGAAAACCTACTATTAGTGTCAAATGATGACATATTCAAGTAGAGATGTGCCAGATGTAAAATTTTGGGCTTATACTGATGCTCAAAATAACAAACAGCCAATTACAATACATTTTATTTGTTTTATTCTCTTTGTTAATTTTGTTTTTGTTTGTCATTTATTTCCCTCTTGGGTAAAGAAAGAAATCAATACGGTGATATTAATTCACAGGGAAAACATCAGTAAACACTGCTGTTTGGCTGATATAAACTGTATGGACAAAAGTATCAGGCCACACCTCTCAGTCAATGAAATTCAGGTGTTTCATTCAGTCCCATTGCCACGGGTGTAAACCAAGCAGCTAGCCATGCAGTCTCTATCTACAAAAAAAATGTGAAAGAATGGGTTGTTCTAAAGAGCTCACTGAATTCCATTATGGTATGTAATAGGATGTCACCACTCCAACAAGTCAGTTCATGAAATTTCCACAATCAGCTGTAAGTGGCATTATTGCAAAGTGAAAGATTTGGGAACCACAATAACTTAGCCACAAAGTGACAGACTATGTGAAGTTACAGAGTGGGGTTGCCGGGTGCCGAGGCATAAAGTGCATGAATGTCACTAATACTGCTGACTCAGTAACTGCAGAGTCCCAAACTTCCTATGGCATAATAAACAAAAACTGTGTACTGGGAGTTTCATGGCACAGATTCCCATGGCCAAGCAGCTGCATACAAGCCATACATCACTAACCACAATGCCAAGCATTGGATAGAGTGGTGTAAAACACATTGCCACTAGACTCTGGAGCAGTGGGAACATGTTCTGTGCAGGGACACTTCTTTATCACACTTCTTTATCTGGCAGGTTGATGGATGAGTCTGGGTTTGATGAATGCCAGGAGAATGTTACCAGTCTGATGGCATCATGCCAACTATAAAGTTTGGTGGAGGAGGGATATAATTGGTTCACCTGAGCCCCCCCACTTCCAGTAAAGGGAAATCTTAATGCTCCAGTTTAATGAGACATTTTGGAAAATTCTATGCTTCCACCTTTGTGGGAACAGTTTGGGGAAGGCCCTTTTCTATTCCAGCATGACTGCATCCCAGTGCACAAAGCATGATTTATAAAGGTATGGTTGAATGAATTTGGTGTGAAAGAATTTGACTGGTGACCTGCATAGAGCCCGGACCACCATGCCATCCAGCACCTTCGGGATGAACTAGAACAGAGACTGTGAGTCAGGCCTTCTTGTCCAAGAACAGTAACCGACTACATGCCCTTCAGGTTGGATGGGCAAAAATTCCCACAGACACGCTCCAAAATCTTGTAGCAGCCCTTCTCAGAAGATTGGAAGCTGTTATAGCTACAAAGGGGGAGACCAACCAACTCTATATTAATGCCTATGAATTTAGAATGGGATGTCATAAAAGCTCATGTAGGTATAAAGTGTATGCGGGCCAAAATTTTTGTCCATATAGTGCATCTGTTCAGCCCTAGAGTCCAGTATTGTAAAGTTTAATATGTCACAACAAAGCATTATTTTGCTGAATGCAAAAGACACAAAAACATACACTTTATTACAAATTACTAATTTCCTACATGAAGCCACACACATGAATTAAAGGAGCAAGTGTTTGTGCATTTTTGTGTAATTAGACATGTGAGTGTCTGCTGTGTCAGTGATGTGTGTGTGTGTGTCTCATGCAGCATGCCATGTTGCTGGACATGTAAGATGTGTGTTGATGCCCAGGGAGGCACCATATGCTGTTTAGACTCAGGAGCATCCCATCACGGCAGACTCGAACAACCCCAGCTCCTTCTTGTGTCTCCCTCCATTAGTATGTAGGTACATCATCTGCCAGCAGAGGCTGAAATCACGCAGATCCATGCTCCTCGTCCTTGTGTTTGTACCATCATGAATAATTCTTCACATAGATTTCTTCTTGCCAAACTTGACATTGTCGGGTTTGAGACAGATAAATAGTGTTCAGCTGAAGTCCTGCAGAGGGCAGAGTTTTACTACCTACGTGAACGGGATCATACTGAAACAGGCATTTTGCATAGCAGAGGCAATGGAGGGAAAAGGGGATTGGATATTGGGTTCATACGGGTTAGATATTAATGGTAAGATACAAATTACTGTCACAGAGTGTTCAGTGCAGCCATGAGAATGAGTAGAAGTGTTGGTTTAATGTCTATTGATGCTTAAGTGATTGATGAAGTCAAGCAAGAAAACAACAGTTTGACCCCATACTTCTTTAATGTATTGCATAAGGAATAACCTTGAACCACTCTCTCTTTAAAATATAACTGTGCTTTGTTTTGTTATTTTTCCTTGTGGGATATGTCAGTGACTTAACCTGTAGTTTTGATTAAAAAAAAAAAAATTCCAGTAGAAATGAGAAGCAGAGATTTATTTGTCTGACTTGTTTACGCAGTGCGGTAAATTACCCCTGGGTGATTTTTCTTCCTGTCTCTCTTACCCCTATCAACTGCCCTCCACAATACCCCTTCAGTCTGGTCCAAAGGGAGCATCTGATCACAGACCACCTAGGTCCCTAATTGCTTTACTATCATCTTGAGCAAGCTTTCGCTCTTTGGAAAGAGCCAGGTAAAGGCAACCTCTTATGAATCCAAAATAATTTAAAAGTGTTTTTCATAGAAAATCGTAAACAGTGGCCTCATGAATTTAAGTCTAAGTGACATCATGAATCACACCATATGCAAACTGGTTAATAATTTATGCAACGCTTTTGAACAGCAACTGGAGGTTTTGATCAGAAGGTCTCTTTGACCTTATGTATGAGAGTCTTGCAATATTTCTTGTTAATGAACATTGAAAATTTATTTTTATTTATTTATTTATGCTATTCAGCACTGCTGAATCACAACTGGACTGATAAGGAATAATGTTGTAAAAGCTTTAATTCTCCTCAGTGAATTCACTTTTGTGGTTAACCCTTTTCCCATGATTTCAGCATTTGTCCAAGGAAAAATAATTTAGCACCCCACCTCTCTAGTGAAAACCCTCTCTGTCATAACATTCGTCCACATTAACTGATTGGAATTGTTCATCTTTATTAGCATTCGTGCTCCCTCCTGGGATAAACATACTTAGGTGATTGCTTCTTTGCTATTGTACATGATGTTTGATCCAGAGGATTTGGATGCTGGTAGACTGTTGTCACATGATCAGCGGTCCTGGGAATGTGAGGCTGTTTGATGTCACCTGATATGTCTGAGCTCTCAGCTGTTGGTGGGAAAATGAGGGAGAGATTATAGGTTCATTTAGGAATCTTAAAAATATGTTTCCTCCCTGAACATGATTTTAGCTTTAAAATGCACCAATCAGTAAATCCTGATTTGTCCTTTGCCAATCACATTCTCTGTGTTCACAGTGTCAGATCGTGTTTGTCTCATTTCTTTTCTTTTTCCTGCCTGCAGCTTAAAAATCATTGTGTCATTTTGTTAAATACCTGCTTTTAAAGAAGGAATTTAAAAAGATAAGATACTTATGTCTTTTCCTGGGATAAAATTTTTGACACAGTGCAATAATGTGCATGGTGCAAGGGGCTAGATTGCCCTTTGCGCCATGATTTAGCTGCTTCATTGCAGCAAAAGCACATTTCAAAGCAGCCATTTGGCAATTCATAATAAAAATAAATAAATTATTAATTGCATTTGAACTACAAGGAAGTAAACCGCAAAGAAAAATGAGTCATCTGAAAATGTAGTTGTTTAATTGCTTTAGTTGGCCCTTATGTAAAAGCTGAGTACTTAAAAGCTTAAAAAGCAAACAGCTGCATAATTATCATCATAACTGATATCTGTATTTGGATGCAGAAACTAAATGTTATACTTCAAATTAAATATATCTTATTTTATGAGGTGGCTGGTGTAATCACAAACTGTAAAATGAACTGCTAATAACAGATACTAGAAGGATGCAGCCACAGGATGTCTCCTGCATGTTTTCAGCAGGATTTTACTGCTGTACATGCTTTACAGAGGTCACTCTTCATTCATCTATAAAACACAATTTGATAGGTTCTTTTTTTATCTCCTGACTTAACAAGACATCCCTTACTTGCTAGATCACGTACCCTAGTGTCTGAGGGTGCTGGACTTCATAATTGCATGGCATTTTGAAACCTTTCTGTCCTGAAGTAATGGGTTGGCTGTTATGTCAGTGTGACACTTTCCCATGCTAGAGGTCAGTGATACTGACAGAGGACAACACAGAAATCGCAGAAATACAAGCCTCTGTACAGTAGCCAGCTCACTCCTTTATGGGATTACACTGATGTACTCCAATTTGTAAAACCAACCACTGGGTAACAAGATAAGAAGCACAAAGTTTTGTGTATCATCTTGCAGCTTTGGCAACATGGTGTCACAGAATATCATATATTCTTCCACATCACATTTATTTTCTTCTGCTGAAGCACTATGTTTAATGTCTGTCTTGTCATTTGATAGCTGCAGTCACTAAAGCACACAGATAGCCATGCCAACCTTTGCTTAGTAGGCCTTTTTCTCTGACCTGTACAGCTAAGAGGTGACTCACGCACCATCAGGGGCAGTGCACTCTAGAAGCCAACCTGCTGTGGATTTCCAATTTGCTTTTCCACTCATGTGATTTGTTCCTGCAGTCATATTCTGGTTTGGATCCTGTCTGTGTTTGTAGATGTGCTGATGGGGGAGAGACGCTGCATTATTCGGTTGCACGGCATGTGAAACTCCCTCTGTGCTGTTGAAGTCAGTGATGCAAACACTGTTGTAGCAATAACAGAGGGTATTTCAAGGGCTTCAACAGAAATACATTAGCAGGCACATCAAAGCTGCTTCAATCACAGATCCAGATGGTAAAACAAGTTTACACACATTCACTTCCAGTGGGGTTTGATATCCCAGTTATATTTTTTTCTGCTCAAAAATTTTAGTCAGTTTGTGCATTGTAACGTGTTATGATAACTTATACTGATGAGTGCTATCATCCAAATATCATTCGTGCTCAGGGACATATGTTGTCCTCACATAAAGCAAATAGTTTGATTTTTATCACAGCTAAAAACACTGAAAAGCTGCAGGTCATTAATGCTTCAAGTGTTCTTTGAGTATCTTTTTTATATATATACACCATTTGTTACTGCTGTTCATCATATTTTGTTTTTCCACAGGATATCTGTGCATGCCTTTGTTTATCTAATTCTTATGACCTTGGTCAACTCACATTCTTCCATTAAAGATGCCCCCACCCCTTTCTCCTTCTGATCCTCCAATGGAATCTGCAGCAATCTCCTTACGTCAGCTACATTACAGGACCTCCATGCTCCTCCAGCATTATATTCAGGCCCTATCTTCTTCTGCGTTCATTAGTGCCAGAGGTAGAGGTGACAAGTACGGTCACACGATCTCAAAGTGATAAAATGCACAACAGAAGGTGCTTAGTTACTTCGGGAAAAGCCAGCACACAAACTAAAATGCATGCGATAGAGTCTTAAGAGTGCAGTTTGCTGCAGTGCACAATTTACATTCAACTGTATATTGATTAAATCTGTATGCCCCATGGGAAGGAGTATTGAGCATCGTGACTGTAGGGTGGATTTTAATTCTATCCTCTGCATTTTAAATGGCTTTCTGCAGCATGTCATTACAACTTAAGTAACCTACCTCAGCTTTCCCTATAAAAAGTTCATGTTTGCTGTTGTTAAAAGTAATATCCAAACAAATTTCTTGATAGCATGTTTTGCATTCAAAGCAACACAATATCATTGAGAAATAGCATCCACATCAAGCGCTTCTAATTTTCATCTCAGAGAGATTATTTTGAAGAGACTTGTCATGTTACTCTCCCAGTAATAAATATATTAACACACATAGAGAAATCCATGAGGGATAAACTGCCTTGTCCTTGTATGGTACTTTGTTGACTTTGAAGGATACTTATTCAGTCAAATCACTGATTGTTTTTTGAATTTATACTGTCAAATCAATATCAGGGCCTGCTTAAGATAAAAATGTTCATGTCTCATATTTTTTCTTTAACTTCTACAGTAAGACAGTATGGATCTGGAAGTTGTGTGTGTGCAACAAAAGAATATCTGTATCTTGGTGTTAAATGTTTATAAATCCCTCTTGTTACATGTTTGGTGAAAGTGTCTTAAAAATATCTTGGAGAATCTTGGTTAAAACATTAATATACACAGCAGCACTGAAATAAAAAGTGTTTTCGAAATACTCTTTAACATCATCCATAAAAGCAAAAATTACAAGATGTAGAACAATTTTAAAATTGCCCTTTTCAAGCACAATAACGGAAAACACTGCTACCAACAGCTCTGTCATCCTCACGCTGATAAATTAGCTCTGTCATTAATAGCATAACATGCAGCAAAGGGCACAGTAGTTTGTTAGCTCTGTTAGGCCTCCAGCAGTTAGATGTAAAGATCTACTGTAAAGCTGGAGGAAGAGGGAATCTTATTACCTGGAAAAGGAAGTTTGATTGCCATAAAAAGGGAAGAGATATTAACTATTTTTGGGTTAGTGGTGTGTTGGTGTCCTGTGAGTTTTATTGCATTGCCTTTCTGTAGGTTATCTAAGTTTGAGTACACACTTAAAAGGTTTTCAGTGACAAATGAAAATTATTAAGCTTAAATCAAATTTAAAAATATTTTGCCCTTACTAATTTATCTGAGTGCTCTCATAGCTGCTGCCTTAATGTGTTTTTGTTGAGGCTAAAATAATTGGATAATATAAATGCCTCCTTTTAGCCAAATAAACATGGTCAATTACAGTATTACATATTTTGTAGTTTAGCTGTTCTCCTTTCTTTTATTGGCTATCTCCCCTCTGGATGTGTCCAAACCATCTCAACCTTGTCTCTTTGACTTTATCTCCAAACTGCTCAACCTGAGCCATCCCTCTGATGTACTCCAATCCTGTCAATCTTGGTCACTCCCAGCGAGAATCTCATTGTCTTTGCCTTCTGTCTTTTCATCAATGCCACCATCTCCAAACCATACATTATATCAGGCCTCACTACAGTCTTGTAAACCTTCCCTGTCGTTCTTGCTACTATTCTTCTGTCACAGAGCACCCCTGACACTTCTGTCCACCCACTCCACCCTGCCTGCAATATCTTCTTCACCTCTCTTGTGCACAGCCCATTGTTTTGGATGGTTGACCCAGGTATTTAAACTCATCCACCTTCACCATTTCTACTTCTTGCATCTTCATCACTCCACCTGCTTCCCTCTCATTCATGCACATGTACTCTGCCTTTCTTCTACTGACTTTCATTCTTCTTCTCTCTAGTGCATACCTCCACCTCCACAGGCTCTCTTCTAATGGCTCCTTGTTCTCACTACAGATCACAATGTGAACATCATAGTCCACAGAGACTCCTTCCTGAACTCATCTGTCAACCTTTCAATTCCTGCTGTAATCTGCCCTCATCTTGATCCTCACCACTTTCACATACTTTGTCACTCCTGACTTCTTCATACAATACCACCGTTCCTCTCTTGGCATCCTATCATATGCTTTCTCAAGATCCACAAAGACACAGTGCAACTCCTTCTCCTTCCTTTAAATACTTTCTACGATCAATCCATGAATTTCAAATGAAAAAAATGGCGTGGTAATTATCTTGTAAAAAAAAGTCATTTGAAAAATGGAACAGTAGTTCATGGTAGTCGCCTGGGGTATGTAATTAGACTGGTATTTACAGGCAAGGTATCAGTGAAAAATGACCAGTTGTATAAATTCCTCTTTCTGAAGTGAGCATTGATATATATGCTCAGTCTGTTTTCTCCATCTTCACTGACCGTCTCTTCTCTTCTCACATTGGAATGGCGCTTCATGCTGCTGGATAGCTACTGCTGCTGTGGGTATCCTCTCTACTCTGCATCCTTGCTCTCCTCCTCCTCCCCCCCCCGCGGATAAACTGGAATGGTTTCTTCCAGGCGAACCTGTCACTGTCGCCGCGGCGGAGCAGGCAGCCGAAGTGTGAGCGCAGAGGGGGGGGAAAGGAAGGCTTCATCCACTGCCTGCCATTGCAGTGCGGCGGCTGCTGCTGCTGGAAAACGCTTTTCCTTTTCTGTCAGATTTTTTACAAGCACGCCGGGAGGACCGCTGCTTTTGCAAAGGTGATTGTTTTTTTCCCCTTGATATATCGACGGGTGCTTTGCTAGAGAGCGTATTTTTCATTGCAGCCGCAAGAGCTGGCTGGATGTGTCCCCCTGCGGGTACAAGCGAGCGATAACGGTGCAAGCCGAGGTAACTTAGCTCCCTCACTGCTACAAACTGCATCTGAGCGCTATGCTAAGTGCTAACGTATCCCCTCATTGAAATCACGAATAACGAGGCTCGTCGTCCTATTCTTCGCGGAGCTGGCATACACGATAATATTAAGTCACAAAACGGCTTGCGATAGAGCTGTCACCGAGCGGATGGGTTATTAAGTGCGTCCAGGTAAGGTTAGCGAGGAGGAGCTAGCCTAGCTGCTGTAACAAAATGTCGGCCAGCTAGGGGGTTGATTTGACCAAGAGGGTATAAAAGGGGCATAAGATTTATTAAGTGTTAGGCTGCTGGAGGCGAGGAGGGAGTGGTAGCATGGAGTCAGCCGCTAGAAATATGACATCCTTGTTTTCTAAAGAAAAAGGGGAAGGTCGTGCGGTGGCTCACCTTGTGTTGATGTTCCGTTAGGAAAACTAAAGGGGGTCTTTGGTGAAGTTAGTTCACGATGAGCTGGTGTTACTTTGGTGGCACTGAAATACCTGATTTCCTGTCCCAGCGTCTTTACACTTTGCACATCTATAATAACGCCAACTATGTGTGTGTTTATATGGGGGGGGGCTTTGCTGTGGACATTAGTTTCTGTTTGGTGTAGCCCAGGGGTGTTCAAACTTTTTTCAGTGCCAGATTTATTATTAGAAAGACGCTTAAAGGCCAATAGTACCTCCTGATAATTTTTTAAAATAATCAAAGTTACAGATATATCTTGAGGCAAATGTTCTCCACCATTTTTATGACCCAGTCTTTGATAAACTCTATGAAAAAGGTTACTTTATAGCTTGCTTTAGTGGCTTTTTCATTTGAATCGCTCTTGTGAAGCCAATCCAGTTTTGAGTTGCTTGGCCAGGGGTCTTCAAACCTGCGGCTCCTTTGCCTATCTCCAGTGACTCCCTGTGGCTTTGTCAAGATACTGGATGGATATGGAATCTGTTTTTTTTTTTAAACGTTTTAATTTGTATTGGTCATTCATGTAAGAGATTATTTACAGTCTCCATTGTTATAGAGTGTAGCCTATACACTGAATTGATAAAATAATAATTAATATGCATTGTTTGTGCCAATCAAATGGCATCTTAGAGTCTTAATTTTGCTTGGCCTCAGTAGTGGTGGCGATCATGGGTGTAAACACATTAATGATCCATGAGTAAACCAACACTGCTGATTTATTAATATCCTTGATCTGCATATGGATTTTAGTCAAAATTAAATTGAAGCTTGACTATTTTTTAACTTTTACTATTTGTAAAGCTATTTGGCTGCTATATATTTCACACATTGTCAAAGTAAGCTACTTTTTATTTTATTAATTTGCACACGAACAGAGTGACCTGCATATCTTTACAGCTACTCATTTTCAAGTTGGCCTAAATACACTATTAAATATTTTTTTGAAAATTGTTATGCTGTGTTTGCAATTAAAAAATGCTAAGAAAAAAGAATGAAAACTTACTTATTCTTGTTAACAATTTTAGTCCCATAATTAAACAAACATGACAAAAACATGATTTTATTTAAATGAAAAGGCAACTGCAGCCGCTGCAAAGTAGTTACTTTAGTTTAAGGATTTTAGTTTATCCCCAAGTAGTAATAGGCTAATTAATACTTACTAGGCTGTGTCACTTTTATTATAAGGCCCAAAAATGGTTTGTGGCTCCATATAGACTTTTTTGGTCAAAAATTGTTTAGTTTTTTAAAAAAAATTCATAGTTACGGTTACTGACCACCGAGTTAGGCAAATGCAGTTGTTAAGGTTTTCAGTGAAAAAAATTTCAATTCCCATCTCTCCTGGAGGTAGCATCCTCACTATCAACTTCTCACTTTTTTTAAAGGTGCCATTTGGCATAAATGATCCAGGAGCCCATAACACAGATCATGTGTTGCTGCCACCATAAGATGAAAAGAGAAACTGTATTTTGAACTTGTATAATTTATTAATTCCGTTTGACAGTGCTTTACTTTAAAGACAGAAGCCAGGGCTGTATAAAATTTGACCTCAGGCTGCGATTGGCCCCAGGGTTGAACTTTAGACATGTCTGGTGTAGCCCATGCAAGCTAACTTTTAGTGTTAATGTCCATACCAACCAATAGGCAGCTGCTGACATGAACTGAAGGCACCAGTTGTCTTATGTAGACTTTTGATAGGGTGACCAGATGTCCCTCTTTATGTGGGACTTAACAGTATTATTAGCCCTTGCCCTCCAGTCCCACATCTTGAGACAGTGTCCCACATTTTGACTGTGTGGCCTTGTATGACATTCACTTTTTCTAATGTCTGTCTTTGAACAGTGCATGTGAAAAAAGCAGATAGGCTTTTTATTCCAGTAACGTAAAGGTTAGCCTGTCTAATGCTATGCCCATCAAGGAAAGTTACAAATCCCCCAAAAGTCACAAGCTTTTCAGATTTTTAGTTAATACCTTGGAAATTCCATATCAGAAATCAAGCAGCAGTATACACTGCAAAATAGAGTTTTGTCTCTTTTGCTAGAGCTGTTTTTTCAGTATCACACCAGGGAAAATATGACATGAAATGACACAGTATATGTTTCGTCATTGGCTAGAAATTTTCAAAATTGTGAGATATCGCTCAAAAAAGGTATGCCAAACTATGGATCCATCTCTACTGAAACCCAGAGATGGTTACAAGACAGAACGGCAGCAGCAATGAAAGGGAATACAGGCGTATATAAAGACTGAGGAATGAGACCATAAGAACAAACTTAAACTTCCTTTTATTCTTTTTGTATTTACTTAGCAAGAATCTTCAAGAATAAGGGTGATGTGCAGAGCTGTAGTAACTACAGAGGGATCAAGTTGATGAGCCATACCATGAAGATATGGGAGAGGGTTGTTGAAGCTAGGCTAAGAAGAGAGGTGAACATCAGCGAGCAGCAGTATGGTTTCATGCCAAGAAAGAGTACAACCAATGCAATGTTTGCTTTGAGAGTGTTGATGGCGAAGTATAGGGAAGGTCAGAAGGAGTTGCACTGTGTCTTTGTGGATCTAGAGAAAGCATATGATAGGGTGCCAAGAGAGGAAGTGTGGAATTGTATGAGGGAGTCAGGAGTGGCAGAGAAGTATGTGAAGGTGGTGCAGGACATGTATGAG
>VUQH01032942.1:7125-44849 GCA_015106775.1 Etroplus canarensis | reverse complement strand
CTTCTTATGATGTGCTGGACATTTCTTCTCCACCCACCTCTTTTCACTCCCCATCCATTTATTTGCTACTGCTGCATGTCATTAAATGTTGTCTTCTCTCGCCTATAGTCTGTGTCTCTCTCTGCTCTCCTTTCTCTTTTCTCTTCCCCTCACCCCCAACTGGTCGAGGCAGATGGCTGCCCCTCCCTGAGCCTGGTTCTGCTGGAGGACTCTTCCTGTTAAAAGGGAGTTCTTCCTTCCCACAGTCGCCAAGTGCTGCTCATAGGGGATCATCTAAATGTTGGGGTTTTCTCTCTAACACTGTAGGATCTTTACCTTACAATGTAAAGCGCCTTGAGGTGACTTTTGTTATGAATTTGCGCTATATAAATAAATTGAATTGAATTGTTCGAATTCAGTGAGCTCTTTGGAACGACCCATTGTCTGTAAAGACAGACTGCATGGTTAGCAGTTTGATTTTACACACTTGTGGCACTGGGACTGAATGAAACACATAATGTCAATACTTCCAATGTAGTGTCTGGTTTATTTTAAAGGTTATAACATCATTAACTAATTATATTGCGTTAATCTGAAGGGTGTATTCAGGCTGACTACAAGCTCCACCATGAGCCCTCATTGAGATTTTGATCTTTTGTCATCTCTAATAAGTCACCGCTGAAGTTTATATTTGCTTTTTGCTTTATTTACAGGTCACCACACCATTTATATTGGCGTGCATGTGCCCAAAAGCTATCGTCGTCGGAGGCGCCACCGTCGGAAAACAAGCCACAAGGACAGAAAGGAGAGGTTGACGGAGAATGCCTTTGACAAGTCGGACACAGAAAACAACGATGAGGCCAGCAACAGCATCCTCAAACCTCTCAGTAAGTTCTGATGGACTTTGTGTCAAGGCTGATTAGGGTGCATGTCTGTCTTTGCTGAAGGCTGCTCTCTTTTCCAGAAAAAAAGCCTCTGTAACTCCTCGTGACCTGAGCAAAGTTGCTGAGTCCACTTAGTGGCCAGAAATAGCTTTGGATGTCCTGCTAAGTGACATGTCTGCCTTGACACAACAGAGTGAATTTCCCCAAGAAGTAATGGCTACTTGGATGTGATTGAGGTAGTGCTGATGGGAGTCTGTTAAGTACAGTGTGCATTTTTCCAGATGTAAATGTGTCTGTTTTGGGTATACAGGCCAGTTTTGTAGCATCTATAAGTGCCAGTGGTTATTCTTTTGGTTGCCTTGACCTCCTTAGGAGTGCGAAGTGCAACCTACCCTCAGGCTGCTGAGATCAGCGAACTCTCAGACAAAAAGCGCTGGCCACTTTGGAGGAAACTTAGAAGAGTTGGGTTATATGGGGTGACTGTGGCTTAAGATGCTGAACTTTAAGCCCAACTTTTACTGGTGTCAGCATTTTTCTCAGTCAGGGGTTGAGGTGGCGTAAGACTAAAGTTCTTGTAGCATCAGTAAAAACTTTAGACGTCCAATGATGCATAAAGCCACGAGAGAGTTGAAGAAGAAAGCCTCTTGATGTTTAAAGCTCAGCCAAGTGGAACAACGCAGAAATGGAGGCATCGTGTTTTAGTTTAACTGATGAGTTAGGAGATTTGTTTTGGTGAAGGCTGGAGTCTTCTGGCAATTTTGGATGAAGAAAAAGTGCCTTTGTGTGCGGCACCGCTCCTCTGTGAGAACGGATTAAAATGCCCTTGCTTTCTGTCAAATCCAATAATGAGGCAGACCACTGTCATTTCCAGAGAATGATGTCATTTTGCACATGCCTGCGTGTACATGATGAGACAGGAGATCTAAAACATGTCAGAAATGGATTTCACAGGACAGAAATCCAATCACAGAATAGATTACAGCCAGGCCATCTGGTTGGTGCTTCTGACTATCTTTAGCAAAAAACCTTGAGTTTTAGAGATCTTTGGGTATTTCCTTTGATTGCAGTCAGGCATACTGATCTGCATGGGGTCACACTGCTCTGTAATTAGTTTTCACAGTGGCTGAATGTATGATGTATGGTTTTTGATTTTAGATACAGTTTTGCTAGCTGCTCATTGGGGATCTTTGGGGTTCTTTCTCTTATGTTGGGGGCGGCTGTGGCTCACGAGGTAGAGCGGGTCAGTGGTTCAGTCCTCGGCTGCCCCAGTCTTTATGTCAAAGTGTCCTTGGGTAAGATTCCGAACCTCAGATTGCCCCCAGTTTGCAGCCATTGGAGTGTGAGTTTGTGCCTGTTATTTAGAAAGATATTTCGAATGAACTTTCAGGCATAGAACAAAGTGCTGTTTGAATGTGGGTGAATGTGGCTTGTAATGAAAACTGCTTTGAGTGCTCAGTCACAGTGAAAAAGTGCTATGTAAGTAACTTAAGTATGTGTGTAAAATGAGCTTTTCTATTACAACTTCCTGTGAATCAAATCACATGTGGGCCCAGTTCTGACTCACAGGTTAGAGAGCTGAATAATAATTTGTGTCTGATAGGTTTTTTTCAGCAAAATAGTTCAAATACCAGAATAATGATTTAACATGAAACATTAAACTGTTTCTATCACTGAACTTGTAAATACATGAGCATTTACAATAATGCCATGATGTTATTTTGCTCTTTGTCTCACAGAAACTTCAGCCAAAATTGTCTTCCTACTTAAGCAACTTTCCCCCCGGGTTAATAAAGGATTGTGATTTTGATTCTGACTACAATTTTATCCTAAAATGAATGATCTGTGTTCTGCTTTGCTTTATAGCTGAACTCCCTCTGTAACACCAGCTATTTAACAAATTTAACATATTTTGCAAAGTCATTCTCAGATTCAGACAGTAGAGCGATATGATCTGTATACAACAGGAACAAAAACATCCTCCAGATGAACCCCTAAATTAAATTCCTTAATTTCAAGAGCAAAATCATTTAGATAGTTAGTTAGATAGTTATTAATCCCCAAGGGGACATTTCAGTGTTGCAGTAGCAATGACATGACAAGACTAACAAAAAATGCAAGACATCAACATACACAACATACATATCATAAATAATATATGATCTATATTATTATGTTACATGTAAATCATAAGCAAAGTAGGAGAAAGAACATCACCTTGTTTAACTCCAAAAGGAGTATTAAACCAAACAATTTGCAAAGTATTGATTCTATTGCTTCTATACAAGCCATAGGATGCCTATACAATGATTTTAGTGCTCTATAGAATAGAAACCATGTATGAGGAGTAATTAATGACACTATAGGTGTATTGTGAAGGATCTTCTTTGCAATTCTCATGTTAGTCTTGCCGGTACCCCTCGTTGATCCTTCACCTCTCACTGCAAATATTCTGTTTGCTTTAGTTTTAGCTGCCAAAACTCAGTTGTTACTAAAATGCAAATGTGTCAAAGGGAAACACGGTCATATTTTCATTCCTAAAAAACTCAGCGAAGTCTGTCCGCGGTGAGGGAACATCTGAAACCCTACGCACACTGGTTTGTTTACGGCAACACTGACACATCGTCATTCATGGAAATTGAGACTATGGTGGCGGTAAAATGTGAGCATTGACATTTTGTTAGCAGTCAACATTAACACAGTCTGCTTGTTTCCGTGGGTGAAATGGTGCGAGTGCTCTTGATGTTCCGGAAAATCAGTCATGTAACACCACAAATACAGAGCATACAGTACAATTGCTATTGCTGTACTATCAGATATTCTTTTGCGTTAGTGTATATAAACAAACTTTTGTGTAATGAGTTTAAACCTTTAAGAACACTGTTACCAAACACCCTTTTAAAGTTATTTATTGATTACTTCATAGGTCAGCGCAATTTGTACACTAAACTTTGCTGCATGCATGTGTAAACTGTCAGACTTTATTTTTATCATGCAGCAGAATAGCATGTTATGTGCACTGAACAATAAACAACAGGAACGTTTCTTCAAGCACTGACTTGATAAAGTAAAAATAATGTAAACGTTGCATTAAACAAACCCACAGTGTTTCATGACGAGGACATATTTGGGTCTGAGCCTACCTGTAGAGCACCCGGACAGCTTGGAGTTTTAGTTAAAATATTTCACAGAAGGAAATTGTTAAGTTATTGGATAAACAGAGTAAGTAACAGTGGTGCACTTAAGTTTTATTTATATGCGACGATAGATAATTGGTGTCGTTGCAAAAATTCGAACTGTATGCTGCTATACAGAAAAATGTTTGCACCTAATGAGTATTTTGTTGTAGAAACGCACAGAAATAACTGGCATAGTTACATGATGTGCACTTTTAATTTTTAAGGAAGTACAATACTATGCAAAATTTTTGAGCTACCCCTCATTTCTTTATATCTTGCTTCCAAGGAGCCAGAATTTCTTGTAACTTCTTTTTGTATGTGGTCTTGATCGGTAGTTCTTCAGGCCTTTTGAAGTTCTTTCAAAGATTTTCTTTGGACATTGGCTGTTAACTCATTTGCAGTCCAGTCCTTGTATTTGACCATGTTCAGGTGAATGGTTTTTTATTTGTTTGCTAAGTTGCTTAACACTGACCTATGAACCATTCAAGCATATAAAGACACCTAACGCAAGGGATAAACCAATGCTGTGTCCACACACAACAGACAGCTTAGAAAAAGACTCATCACAAATGGTTTCAATGTTAGGGGGGCTGTCAAGAAGCCATTTTGAAGGAAGGAAAACAAAAGAAAACAAAAGAAAAGGCTGAAGCCAAATTACACAAGAACTGGACTGAAAATCAGTGGCAAAAGGCCTTATGGAGTGATGAATGGACCTCAACATTATTGAAACAGTGTAGGATCAATTTGACAGAGAACAGTTCAGCCAACATCCAAAGAAGAGCTTTGGAATGTCCTTCGAGAAACCTGGAGAACTATTCCTGAAGACTACTCAAAGAAATGACAAGAAAACTTGGCTCAGAGAGCTCAGACTGTGGTAAAGAATAAAGGTGGTCATACCAAATATTGATTTTCAAGCTGGTCAGAATTGTATGAATTCTGTTTTTGGCTTATGATCTGTACCTGATTTATCTTTGTACAAATTTCATAAAAATATTGGACCCATTTCCTTTTTTCCAGAAGGGTGGCTTAAGGCTTTATTTCGACACTGTTTGTATGCCTTACCATTTTTGAATCATTTAATGATTTATGGCAAAAAAATCCTGTTCATTTCAAATGGGTGGAATGTTGGCAGCTGGAGTAAACTAATGAACCAAGAGTACGAGAAGCAGGAATATTCTTCTGAAAATTTCTAACTTCCAACCTGTTGCTGAGCCCACAAGCTTCATCCTGCTGGAAATTTATCTTCATTATACAGTGTCTTCCTCAAGCAAAGAGATGTACGTGTTTTGATCTGTAGGTATTGAGGTGACAGGAGTGCCATCTAACTGCCCTATCATAGAATTCCATTTTTGAAGAAAAGCAGAATCCACAGTTTTTTTTTTAAATTTTGCTTATTTTTCTAGTGTTTGATCACATTTTTTACACAAGGATCATAAAAAATAAAGATCTGTAGAGCAACTTCTTGAAGAGCTCACGGTTTTCAACGAGGTAAATGTAAGTTTATTAGCAGTTTGAGAGAGGAGTGCCAATCCCATTTCAGATAAACTTCATCCCTTAGTTATGGTTTATCAGCATGTTTTTAAGATGCCTGATTTTCAGAATAAAAGCCTACTATTTATGTTTCCATCTTTTTACCCTATAATCAGCAACAGCTATATCCTCTCAGCTTTTTTTAGCCAAACTATTTACATCCAGCATTTTCGCTGCAACCAAGAGTAAAGTCCGTCAATCTCAACAGTCCAACCGCAGTTACTCCAGAAATTGCGTAGACTAGTTCTCATTAAGTTTTATAATCTATACAGGATCTTTATTTAGACCTGCAGGAACTTCTTCATGACATTGGTGTATAGTGATACAAAGCTAGCCACAGAAACAGTATAGCTTCAGTCACCACAGGTGCATGCGTCAGTTTTTTTAGTCTCTTAGGGTGATGGTGGGTATAACATTTCTCTGGCCTTTGAGAGCATCACCAAGAAATACATAACCTGCTAAGCGGTTATGAAAAAGACATTGTAAACACAAAATAATTAAAATCCGAAATAAAACAAACAATGGAATAGAATCGAACTGTTCTAAAGGCCTTTTATCACTTTTCCAAATCTACCTTGAGTGCCTGGACTTGGATTTTTTTGTGCCCTTTTTTGGTCATTTTTCATATTCCCCATTTTTTTTTTATTTGTAACTGACAAATTTTCAAACCAGTGGTTTGTTCAGTGGTAATGGCTCTAATTTTACACCTGATAACAAGGATATAAATCAATAATA
Organism: Etroplus canarensis; assembly: GCA_015106775.1. Taxonomy (NCBI): domain Eukaryota; kingdom Metazoa; phylum Chordata; class Actinopteri; order Cichliformes; family Cichlidae; genus Etroplus; species Etroplus canarensis. Next base: position 38,545 of record VUQH01032942.1, on the reverse strand, counting down.
TTGTGAACAGGCACTCATCTGCTCTCCATGATGTCAGCTAAACAAACTCTACAACCTTTCATGCTCTAATACATCACTTTGACTTTCTAATGTCATCATCTAAAAATAAAATGATTATATTAATTTAATTTAAGAAGAGTTACAGTGATACAGCTAAAACTCAACTCTGCAGGCATCTGTCAGACATTCAAAAACTGACAGGCATGCATTAACGTCATACTGTTATTCACTCCATGTTGCTCTCTCTGGAAAACACGGCCACCCCCAGGGGAGGGCCCTGTTCTGTCTGAACTCAAATCCTCTTGTTTGGTCAGATGGACGCTGCAGGGACTGCAAGCACATCCTCCTGGCTACATGCACAGCTTTCTGACCCCTGCTCATTTTGATGAGAATTTTTTTAAACCCTAACCCTTTACTCATCTTTTTCTGCTATAGGATCAAATTCTTTTAAAGGGGATTATAGGGATTATTTAGAAACTTTGCTTGCACACAAATAGGTTTAGTTTTCCAAAGTCAGGGAGGGCAAACCATGACTGTTGTTTTTTTTTAAAAAAAAAACCGCAGATCCTTACATTTATGGTGATGTTTCATGGCAAACATGGAAACTTGAAGCTTTTCACATTGGATTAGATAAATGCAAAGGCCCAGATAGAAACCTGGCCATTTTTCCTCTCTTTCCTGAATGCCAGAGCGTTTATAGAAACCCAGCTTTCACATATCGACAGCCATATGGTGCCTAATCATGAAACACAATCCTTATAGAACTGCTGATGACTTATTCTGGTCAGGACACAAGAAAAACTGCTTAAAAAAGAAGCACTCAAACTTTTTTGCACGTGTGCTAGTTGTAAAGCATGCCCAGAATGATATAAGGGCTGCTAAATAAAAAAGAAACACTGGGAAATAATGCTATTTAAAGAACAGCTTCTTGAGAAGTTCTTAAGTGTCATGGGAAAATTAAAAAATCTAAATGATTGTTTATTGTTGTTCATCATTTAGATTTTGAGTACTTGTTTTAGCTTCATTTTCTGTTTTGAACAGTGAATTGGATAAAATGGCCCTGTATTAAATATTTTGTCAGCTTTATTAGAGAAAAAAATTCTGGAGTCCAACTGTTGATCACTCTTTAAGCTTTATCAGGCTGTATTCCAGATTGCAAGCTGTGGTGTCCCTCAGGTCTCTATCTTGGGACCTCTGCTATTCTCATATTACATGTAACGCTATCTTTCATTTATATCCTTTTTACTAATAAACTGTTCCATTTCAACATTTCCTACTGAGAAAAGGAAACTCTTTTGTTATTTTCTTTTGCATTTGTGGTCATTTTCAGAAAAATTGCAGAAAGTCTGAAAGGATCCACTGAAGTGGCTAACAGTTGGCCATGCATTAAGCAACTGAGGGCTGAAGCGTTACCAAGATGGCTTTAGCTGGATAAAAATATTGGATTTTTTTTTTTTTTTTATGTCAGAGGATTTTATTTCAGCATCCTACCATACTGTGCAAAAGTCTCAAGCCACCCCTCATTTCTTTATATTTTGTTTTCAAGGAACCAGTCTTGTAGCTTTTTTTAAACATAGCCTTCAACAATAATTCTCCAGGCTTCTGAAGGTCTTTCAAAGTGTTTCTTTGGAGATTGGCTGCTTTTTCACCCATTTTCAGTCCAGTCATTGTACCTGACTGTTTTTACAGCAATGTTTTTGTTTGTTCAAGCCATTTACTAGGAATCATTCAAGCATGAAAAGGCGCCTAACACAAGGGATGAACCAGTGTTCTGTCTACACATAACTGATAACTTGGCAAAGAACCAATTTTAAATACTATCTTTAGTCACTTTATTATTAGCAGCCTGCTGCAAAAACACATCATTTGTTTCCATTCCCAAATACCAAAGATAACACAGTTTGACAGGCATAAAATAGTATTTTTGCACCAACAAGGTGATTCCCAAAGAGCTGTTATCCAAAAACTTGGGATATCTCAATGTGGTGTTCTGTGTATCTTTAAAAAAAGTGGAAGAAACAAGAAAAAGTCACAGGCCTAAAATACTATCTGTAGCAGATTAATGGTATCTGAAAGTCATGTCCTTAAGAAATAGAAGAAAATCCTGAGAGCTGCAATTGGCCATTTAGTTGATCCACCTACTGTCAGAAATGGTCTCAGTTGAAGGGTGGCTGTCAAGAAGCCGTTCCCAAAGAAAGGAAACAAAGAGAAAATGCTGAAGTATGACAAAATACACAAGAAATGGACTGAAAATCAGTGACAACAAGTCTTATGGAATGACCTCAACATGATTGAAGCAGTGTGGAATCATCTTGACAGAGAATGGAATAAAAGGCAGCCAGCATCCAAAGAAGAGCTTTGGAATGTCTTCTAAGAAGCCTGGAAAACTATTCCTGAAGCCTGCTTAAAGAAATGCCTAGAAGATTTGGCTATGGTCATACCAAATATTGACTTTCAAGAATTTTACAAACTCTGTTTTTGCCTTATGTGCTGTATTTACATTTATGTTTGCACATTTCAATAAATCATTGGACATGTTTCCCATTTTCCCAGCAGCACATGAAGTGAAAGGGGGCTCAAGACTTTTGCACAGGCTTACAATTAAATTGAGTTGAGCTATTTAAAGATTTTGTAGATAGAGTAAATGGAGTAAACCAATTAACTACATTGTAAGTTGTAATAGCATTCCTGACGGACATAAATTAGTAAACTTTACTTGATCATGAAGAATATGAGCTTTTTACTAGCTTTTATTGAGTTGCCATTAATTGCATGGTGAAAATAAAGAGTTCAAACTCTATTTTTGCAATATGTGCTGTATTTCCATTTATGTCTGCACATGTTTAGAAAAAAATCTTTGCATCTTTTTTTCCAGCAAGGTATGAAGAAATGAGAGGTGGCTTATGAGGGAGTTTGTGTGTTCTTCCTGTGCTTGTTGGGTTCTCTTTGGGTACTCCAGCTTGCTCCCACAGTCCAACAGTGCGCATGTTAGGTTAACTGGCAGTTCTAGATTGGTTGTAGATGTGAATGTGAGTGTGAATGGTTGTCTGTTTCTGTGTTAGCTATACACCACACTAGTGCCCTGTCCAGGGTGTACACTGGGATGGGTCCACTGCTTCTTCCACTTGGATAGTTGTTAGAGGATGGATGGATGGATGGATGGGCTATATACAGTATGATGGATAACCAGGACCTCCTTTTCGCTCCAGTGTGGGTGGGATGTCATCTCACAGAGGTGTGTGGTCTGCTTTAAATCTATGTAACTGAAAGGCAACAAGCTTGTTCTGCTGCTGTTTCACAGCATCGCAGGAATCGTTCATTCTCCTCGTCCACAAGCACCCGTAATAAACCCAGGCACTTTGGATTTCACTACGATGTGGCTCTTCTCTTTTTCACCTACAAATTCAAAATAATGTGACTACTTCCACAACAATAAGGCTGTCCTTTTTGCCCACTAAACTGACACAGGGAAACAGAAGTTGGTGCATCCGGGATGTACTTGTTTTGTTTTGAGGAGGAAGGCAATAATAAGGATTAAACTTTGACCAATGAACAAAACTAGTTGCTTCTATTAAGCGGTTTAACAAGTCATTAAGGTAAGCAGAGGAGCCGCCTAATGCAGAAGTTAAGATTTTGAACAAAAAGCAAACTATCTGACTTTTGGCTAAAGCGATGCTTTATTTTATCTCATACAAATGAAACATTACTTTAGGTTGTTTTCACTGAGACTACAGTGAATACCTGCAGACAGCACGGCAGTCATTTCATTTCAGGTTATTTCCTGCAGCTGGAACTTGTTATATTCTCACCAGAACTTGCCCACCTCAGCTATCACAACAAAATACCAGAGCTAGATGTTCTGAGTAGAAATAATGTGCTCTCAATGAATCACCCTCAGGGTGTCACTCTGCATTCAGCCCGATCCCTGTTCGCTGCCTGTGTACTAGCTCCCCTGCATACTGAATGTCAGACTTGGTGGCACAGAAAACATTTCCTTGACTTTTTTTCTTTGAATGAAGTGAAACGGTGTTACAGTTATCACTGCACGCACGGTCGCAGACGATAAACGTGTCATTATATCCCATGTAGCATCTTTACTGCGCTGAGATTTTCAAAAAGGTCAGAGTAGATGGAAGGTATTTGTGTAGGATGCATGTCAAGAGTGGGACTAAACAGGCCTTTAGTGGCAGTCACACTAAGCTTTCTGCCGGGCAGCAGGCATTCTTCCTCCGTCCCCTATCCCATGAGCCTCTGCTGCTGGGACAAAGTCCTCTTTGTATGCCCATGGCTCTTGGCTAGAGCACACACAGCTTTGAAATTGTGTTTGAACGATGGGATTTTCATTTCTAGCCCTCCTTTTCGTGCTTGCTCTCACCCCTCTTTGCTTTCACCCTGCACTGAGACACAACCCTCACCCACTCTCCTCCACCCACCCTCCCCACCTTTCTCTTAGCAACATAGGAGAACATAGGAGAGCATTGCTTTGACACCAACACTGTGCTTGTTTCCAGCTTGGTTTTTTGCTTGGATAGGCAGCATCAGTTTCTCATGAGCAATTAGAAAATCTCTCTGAGATATTCTTGTGTAAAAGCAGTTTAGATTTCATACTGTGTGTTTAGTTGTAAAAGTTTGGGGGATTCATTTTTAAATGGGGACTTATGATGTTAATTTCCACCTACATATTTTTATTCTTGGACCCTGCTAGAGTAACTTTGCATGATTCAGAGTTAAAAAATTACTCTTATCTATCTTACACTGGGCATTGGTGCATGATTTCAATTCATCCAAGTCATTTGAGCCAGCTTTCTTCTGATTGGCCGCATCTTGTAACCAGAAGGTTTGAACAAAAGCTGGATGGAGCTTCTATATCTCAGATGGCCATATTAAGGGTATGCCCTCTTTTGCCAGTAGTAGGAAAAATTGCCTGAAACAGAGCATTTAGAACATTCTAAAGAGGGGTTACTTCGTCATACACTAATCTCAATATTTGAAACTATGGCCATGACCATCCAAGAGCATATGAGCATCCACCACTGGAACAGTTGGTGACACCAATTCTGTTCAGATTTGTATGGACTGAATTTCTAGGTGCAGCCAAGAGGTGGAGAGCGTCAGATATGGTGGCCTTGGGATCTCGTCTCTGCTTTTTGCAGATGACGTGGTTCTACTGACTTCATTGACCCATGACTTCCAGCTTACATTGGGGCAGTGTGCAGCCAAGTGTGAAGTTGCTGGGATGAGAATTAGCACCTCTAAGCCAAAGGCCATAGTTCCCAACTGCAAAACAGTGGCATGTCCACAGTTTCTAGAGGCGAGGAGAGACCTGAGCATTAAAGAGAAGCTGTCAATTTGCTGATCGATCTGTGTTACTACCGTCACGTGTGGTACCAAGCTCTGGGGGGGTGACTGAAAGAGTTTTCTCCTGAGGGTGTCTGGACTTTTCCTTAGAGATAAGGAAATTTTGGAGGGGCTCAAAGGAGAACCACTACTCCTCCATAGTGAAAGGAGCTAGTTGACTAGGGCAACTGACTAGGATGCCTCCTAGGCGAATGGTTTTGAACATGTCCCACTGGAAGGAGGCCATGGGGGAGATTCAGGACAGGCTGGAGAGATTGTATTTCTTGGCTGGCTTGGGAATCCCTTGGTTTTCACCGGAGGAGCTGGAGGAGGTGGCAAGTTGGAGAGGAAGGTCTAGGCATTTCTGCTTAGACTGCTGCCCCCACGAGCCATATCCAGATAAGTGGCAACAAATGGATGGATGGAAGGAGCACTGGAACAAGAGATATATGACAGGAAATAAGGAAAAGCATAATAGGCTTTTTAAATGTCTTAATTTCCATGCATCCGTTTTCTGTTGCTATCCAGGCGAGAGATGTAATCTCTCCAGCGTATGTTGGGTCTACCCTGGGGCTTGTTCCTGGTAGGACATGTCCCGCACACATTTCCTAGGAGGTGCCCAGGAAGGATTCTGCTCTGTTGCCTGAGCCACCACAGCTAGCTGCTTTTGATGTGGAGAAGTAGTACCTGAGCTCCTCACCCTACCCTAAGAGAGAATACAGACATCCTTTGGAGGAAACCCATTTCTGCTGCTTGTATCTGTGATCTCATCTTGTTCTGTTCCTACTTTCATTAACGTAGATTGACTGGTAAAGGAACAGCTTTTTTTTCAGGTTTAGCTCTATCTTCACCACAAAGGACCGGTGCAGTCCGTCAGTCTGTCTCCTGCTTCCCTCATTTTAATTACCACCTTGTCGTGGTGGAGGGGTTTGCTCTTGTGATCCCAGGAGCTATGTTCTCAGGTGGAATTTTCCTCTGATAGGGTCTTCCAAGGCCAAGTGTGCCTGGGAATCAGAAAGTCCCTATGAAGAGAAGAGCATGGAACTTTTTAAAACTTGAATTCACAAGAAAGAAAATAAACATTGGTTTATTACAGTTGTAATATTCTGGCAACATTTTTCATGAAATATTTCACACCCTTTCCATCGTGCATTTACTATTTCTATGCCACGTCTTTGTTTTTAGTAACTCTGCATAAAATATAGAAAGTACAGCAGTAGATGCTCTGTACGAGCCTGGATCACTCAACTCCTTGCACCCGCCTCATACTGCTCGCCATTGTTTGCATGTAATTTTGGCCATACAGGTATTTAAAGCTTGTTTTAACTGTTTACTGTAATCAGCCTAAATCTCTGTGGATGTGAGTGTCAGCTGAATGTGTGAAACGCACATGTGCATTACTCCTTCTAAGATGTTATTAAACAGGTTGCGGTGTCTTAAGCTAGTTGCAGCTTGTGGAAGTGTATGTGTGCGCGTGTGGATGCCTGTGTGTGTGTGGCAGCAGACAGTTTATCCCCTACCTAGTAATCTTACAGCTGCTTGTCTGCCTCATACCCGCTGTTGTTATTGTGCCACAGAAAACACAATCAGGGGAAACTGTAGGCCTTCACCTTATTTACTATTTGGCCACATGGCTAAGTAACTGAATGAATGACTCAGTGTGGTGGATGATGTGATGTTAAGTGTGTATGTGAACGTCTAAATTTCTCCTGCAAAGTAAAGTCCAGTAAAAGACTCAGCTATTATAGTGGACTAATGTCCAACCTTTGTGATAAAAAGTAGTTTCTGCTTCATACCTACCTAAGTTTTCTATAAAATTGTTATTCATAGCAGGATGGGATGTATAAGTTTCAGTCTCAGCATCAGGTGTTCAGATATTTATGGCATTTTTTTTGTCTGTGATAGTTGTAATATAGGCTGGGGGAGCTTAAGATTCACAAGGAAATGCTTGGTAGTCGCCTCTCAAAAAATAAAAATGGCCAATGTTAAATATGTTCATCTCTGTAGTAACACTCTGGTGCTATAGTTTTAAGCTGTTGTGTAATCTGATGAGCCAGCTTTGTTATTATCTCTCTCTTTCTCTCTATCTCTCACTCACACACACACACACACACACACACACACACACACACACACACACACACACACACACTCACGCTCAAAGGTGCAAACAGGGTTATAATCTTGCACTGTAACAAAGTGTATTCCTGGAACCTGAGCGTAAATCCAAGTCATAACCCTCAGAAAGACCACGGGAGAAATGATGACCTGACACTTTATAAAAAGACCTAGAACTAAAAGTCCCCAACAATAGATGTGCAAGAACACCTCACAGGTATTGCTACATAGAACATTACACTGTCAGCTCAGTGTCCTTATTTAATTTAAATTGGTGCCTTTAACCAAATTTAATAGTTTTCTAAGTTTACTCTGTAACAATTAAGGTGAAACGTTATCAGAACTCATATTTATGTTTTTTGTGTGTAAACTCACTCTAGGATAATGATTGTTTTATGTTTGATCACTGACGTAAAGATATTTATATATACAATGTTAGTGGGTCCCATTTAATAGGAGTTGCCATGTTTTGCTGCCATATTTCTACAGTAGCTCAGAATGGACAAATGGACTTGTGTATGAGCTTTCGCCACTGTTTCACCATTGTCTTATGGTCTATTTGCATCTTTTACTTAAGAGCAGTTGGGTTCCTCCAATGAAGATACCATTCTTTATTTTACCTGATGATATTGCATGATGTTTGCTGATGACGGTTATCTTTGTACCTTTTGCATGTATGGCTCCAGTAATTGTGTACTTCCACTGAAAGTTCACAAATTGTTTGCACTCACTGAAAGAAGCTGTTGTTATGTTGACTGTTTGCCTCGTCTTTAATGTCTAATACTGAGAAGTACTGCAATCCTGTTGGTATTGTGTTGGGCTCAGTTATGTGTTACTCTGTAAATATTCAAATGAGAAGACAAGAGGAAGGAAAGCCAAGCCACAGCTGAAGAATAGACCAGTTTGTGAACCATTTTCTAATTGTTAATGAGGGGCTCCAGGACAGCTTGCCAAGGCTGGAGGGCCAATGGCGAAGGCCTGTTTGAACAGGGAAAGGGGTGGGGGTGGGAAGGGAGAAGGGGCTTGCAGCGGGGCCGCTGTCACTGAGGAGAACCCTAAACCCAATCACCCCCCTCCTACCTGCTTCACAAAATGCTGGAGCAGGCAGCTGAGAGCGGCTGTCACTTCCACCCAAGATTTTAATGAGGGTCTAGTTGGTGCTTTGGGACTCTGGTGAGCTTGTGTCGCTTGCAGACTACTGTCTGTTTAGCAAACCCTGAGTCAGCTGACGTGGAGAAGTAAAGGGGGGGTCACTGAGATTTTAAAGATGTCCAACAACAACAATAACCAAGAAAAGAAGGATGAAAAAGAAGAGGACACTGAGGAGAAAGGAAAGGAGGTCGTGGTAAAAATTTCATCTCCTCCACCTCCTCCTGAGGTCAATGGGAAGAGTCCAGCTGAGAAGGAAAAGCCAGTGCCCAAACCCTTGCCCAATGGGCACCATTGCCAACCTATGAACCGCAGTATCTTTCCTCTTTCCGCAGTCTCACCGGCAGCAGAGAGGATCCGCTTCATCCTAGGGGAGGACGATGATGGCCCGGCACCCCCACAACTCTTCACTGAGTTGGATGAGCTGCTGTCAGTGGATGGACAGGAGCTGGAGTGGAAGGAGACGGCCAGGTAAGAACCAAAACTTGAGGTTTCTTCTCAAACTTCCTGCGCGCCCCTGATTTTTAAAACTCTTATCCTTTGACTCCAGCACTCAAAGTGTATTACAGCAACTGTGGAACGTCGTCTACACATAAAAATCAAAAACTCTTTTTTTTTGTGAAAAAAGTGAACATGACATTAGCACACCTCAGCCTGCAATTGAACTCATGGAGTGTCACAGGTTTCTTGTGTGGCTCACTAGTGGGATGCGGTGGGTTGGAGATGGGACGATTGTTTGTAGATAATTAGCACTGGATAATTGAATCTCTCAGGAGGAGATTAAATCCCTGGGCCGCCGTTTGAAGCACCCAGGGAGCTGATGCATTATCCTAAACTCTGACGACAGATAAAACTTCAGATTCATTGTTGCTTGAGAAATTTGCTGAATTCTACTGAAAAACTTTCATCATAATAAGTATTCTTTTAAAAAAACACAATGAAGCTTTTAAATGCTGCCTTCTGCTTTGAATCTACTTGAGAACACTTTGAAAATGTTTTAATTTATTTTTAATTTCATTTATATGGACAAGTGAAACTTTCACCCTGCTTGATGCACACAGGAAACTGTTATGACTGGTAAAGGATTAGCACTGAGGGGCTGTGATAGAGAATAAAGTGTTAGCGGAGCCTTACCCTGAGTGTAGAGAGAAAGTGGCCCAACAAAAAAAAAGAAATCAAGATGATAAGGGGACAGCAGATCTTGAATTAAGTTGAGATTTTAAATCTTTTAATATTTCTTACACGAGGTGGAGAAAAATGCATCTTGAATTTTTATTATTTTACCAGTAACTGTAGAGACTTGTGTGTTATCTCACCAGTTGCGCTCAGAGGACTCAAAACAAACAAAAGGTCTCCCATGCGCTGGATAATCCTGGCTGCCTGCCAAGAGCAATTTTGGCAGCCAAACTGGTCAAATTAAAACCGTGGTAAAGAAATGACTGCTCAGTGCCAGCTCAGTTTGTCATACCTCTGACTCAGAGGGATTCAGTGGATATATGACCAAAAAAATATAGAATTCAGTCATTTTTTTCATGTAATGATGAATTTAACAAAATGCCACACATGATTGCTAAAATTATCAACCTTCATTAAAAATATTTCCTTTTCCATTAAGTTTTTGCCCTCTTTATCAATTCAAATTATGATACATATTTATATTTTTTACGTGTTCCCACATAATCGTAGTATTTTTCACGAGGTTATTTTTCATTGTGAAATTAAGTATTCAGACATTATAATGGGAATGAGTGGGGTTGCTATGTGTTTTAAAAAGTCCCTAGGTACACTAGATGGACAAGGGGCATACTTTATGTATATATTATTACTGTTATTACTATTATTGTTATTTTTATTTTATTTTATTTATCTTGTTTTATCTTATTTTATTTCCTATTCTGTATGGTGTTTATGTATGGCAGTTTGTATTATGTTAAATTTTCACTTTGTTTAAAAATGCTGCTCCAACGTGCCTTTTAATTTGCCCCCTGGGGACAAATAAAGCTTTTCTGAATTTTGAATTTTTGAATACCTCTTAATCATTAAATTCAGTTGTTTCATTCTGTGCCATTTCCACAGGTGAATCAAATCAAGCAGCTAGCCATACAGTCTGCCTTTACATACATTTGTTGTAAAAGAATGTGTTGTTCTAAAGAGCTCACTGAACTCCATCATGTTACTCTGATAGGATTCCACCATTGCAACAAGTCAGTAGTTGGTGAAATTTCTTCCCTCCTAGATATTCCTCTGTAATTGTAAATGGTATTGTTGCAAAGTGGAAAAATTTAGGAGCCACAGCAACTCAGCCACAAAGTGGAAGACCATGTAAAGTTACAGAGTGGGGTTGCCATGTGCTGAGGTGCATATTGCGTAAAAGTCGTCAACACTCTGCTGACTCAGTGACTGCAGAAGTCCAAACCTCCTCAGGCATTAACATCAGTATAAAAATGGGCACTGGGAGCTTTGTGGCAGCAATCTTTTCATCCCAAGCACAATATCAGTCATGGGATGGAGTGGTATAAAGCACTCTTATTTGACAGTGTGATGGATAAGTCTCGGTTTGGTGAATACTAGCAGAATGTTAATTGCCTGTAATTAAACTGCAGGTTAATGACAGTTTAACACAATGTGAAACTGCATATTAGACTGTAATCCACACTGACCGCGTGTCTAAAAAACAGGTGTAGTGTAGAGAGCAGTGAAGTGTTTAGCCAGATTGTGTTCATGCAAATCAAATTAGTCAGGATATTCCACAAAACCGAATAATTACTGCTGAGATGCCAAGTGAAAACGTGAGAAAGAGACCCTTCAACAGTCCTGCAGTGTGGAGGATGAGCACAGCATACTGATACAGATATAATCAGTTTTTACCCGAAGCCACTGTTTTTCGGTTAGTGTGTCACTGTTGGCCACATCCCGATGACAGCGGGATCCTCGACCGAACATCTTCTCCTCCTCCTCCTCATAGGTGAGACGCTCAACCTCAGCGTCATCTTTGATGATCCAAAATGGCAGCTCATCCTTCTCCATAAGGCGAGGCTTTTGTGTTGGGTTCCAGGCATTCTCCTTGCAATGATCCATGTCCTTGTGTTTATTGGGGAAGATTAGGAAAATCAAATCAGGTCACATAGTAGATAAGATATGCAAATGGTTTTAGTCTAAGCTGAATTTTACAATTTAATTCAAAGGTTAATGACATATCCATTATAGCAACAACATGAGATTTCTATTCTTGTATAAGAGATCTCCATATCACTATATGGGTGTATTGTACATCACAAGGTCATGCGTCCATCCAGCTGTGCCAACTGTACAGTTTGGTGGAGGAGGAATAATGCCATGGAGTTGTTTTTCTGAGGTTTGCCTGGGCTCCTTACTTCCAGTGAAGGGGACTCCTAATGCTTCAGCTTTCTGAGACAGTTTGGACAAATCTTAGCTTCCATCTTTGTGGGAGCAGTTTGGGGAAGGCCCTTTCCTGTTCCAGCATGATTGTGCCCCAGTGCACAAATAAAGGTCCAGAAAGTCATGGTTGTATGAATTTAGTGTGGAAGAACTTGACTGATCCATAAAAAGCCCTGACCTCAACCCCAGCCAACACTGCTAGGATGAGCTAGAACAAAGCCCTCTCATCCAACATTAGTGTCTGACCTCTGAAGGACTCTTCTGGATGAATGGGTAGAAATTCCCACAGACACAGTCCAGAATTATGCAGCAAGCAAGTGGTAAAACTTCCTGCCCCCCCACATTTGCAGTTTATACTCCAGTAAATTTCTTCAGTATATGCAGATGCACTTGACCATAAAAATGTATCCAAGATTATGATTTTTAAAAGAAGAATTGTATGTTGAAAACCTGTTGTGTTATTGTCTGTACCTGTCTGAGTTCACAGTTTCGACCAGTCTTTTTCTTCTCATATTTTCATTCTGTCCAGGTGGATCAAGTTTGAGGAGAAGGTAGAGAAAGGAGGCGAACGCTGGAGTAAACCGCACGTGGCGACACTGTCCTTACACAGCCTGTTTGAACTGCGGACATGTATTGAAAAAGGCACCATAATGCTGGACATGGAAGCTTCCACTCTACCTCAGGTTGTTGGTAAGTTTGTCTGTAGTCTCATCTTCCCAACAGGTTATGTTCACACTGCAATACCACAATGGAGAGTAGGTGGGAGAGGTTAGAGTGACGGCAACAACAGCGGTGACTGCAGACTGGCTAAAGAGTCGTCATCCCTCTCATACGTAAATTAAGGTGGTGCTTACTGCAGAGCTGCATGAGCACTATATTCAGCTTCAGCTCGCAGTTGGGGTAAGAGCTTGGGGTACGAGTCTGGGCTGGGCTATAGACTGTATATAAAAGATGCACATAGCCACTGTAATCTCATCCAGGATGTGAGTTGCTATTTTGAAGCCTTAGTTTTAGCATTTTGGTTAGTTTTATGGAGCCAGAAGTGACCATTTTTAGCCAAGCCCCTAATAAGACACACTTTTAGTTAGAATAAAATTTAAATGAACTATAGATATAACTGATTTTTTAATTTTATGACGGGGCATTTTAACATGGGAGTCTATGGGGATTGACTTGCTTTTGGAGCCAGCCTCAAGTGGTAATTAGAAAAACAACCCCTGGAGGTTTCTTCTAGGACAAAGACCAAGAGGTGGAGCTGGCATAGAGTAGAACTTTTACAATGAGCAGCCTCTCTAGGATTAAACCTTTGAGCTGAGATTTGAATCAGCCTTATAAGATAAACAATGAAAAGACTAATAGTTCTTATCGTCCTGTGTGAATATGTATAGAAAAAATTGACAGCAAACATTTGGAGAGCACAATATAAAATGTAAATGTACAGCCAAAAGGACTCTATTCAGTCCCCTGAAAAACTAAGTACACCCTTACTTCTTCCATAGGAATTTAGAGGGTAAGTAGCAGCCAGGTGCTACTAATCAATTGACCTCAATTAACTGATCATCAGCCATTGTGATCACCTTTATAAAAGCAGAAGTTTGGATCATTAGGTTTGCGTTAACGCAATGCCACAACCTTCCCAGGTGTAGACATCCCAGCAAGTTCACCCCAAGGTCAGACCATGCAATGCTCAGAGAAATTACAAAAACCCCAAGAACTACATGTCAGACTCAACAGGCCTTAGTTAGCATATTAAATATTAAAGTTCATGACAGTCCAATAATAAGAAGACTGTACAAGTAGGGCTTGTTTGAAATGGTTTCCAGTAGCCTCTTCTTTCTTAAAAGAACATAGCAGCACAGCTTAGGTTTACAAAGTTGCACCCGAAAAAAATCCCTGCAAGATTTCTGGAACAATGTCCTTTGGATGGATCAAACCAAAGTGAGATGTTTACCCATAATGCACACAGCCTATGTGGAGAAAACCAAACACAGCATGTCAGCAAACACCTCACATCAGCTGTCAAGCATGGTGGTGGAGGGGTGATGATTTGGGGTATGTTTTGCAGTCACTGAGTCGGCCATGAACTCCTCTGTACACCAAAGTAGTGTCAATGTAGTCGAATGTGAAGTCATCCGTCTGACAGCTAAAGCTTATCCAGAATTGGGACATGTACCCGACACCAGCAAATCTGTAACAGAATGGCTGGAAACAAAAGAATCAAGGTGCTGCAAAGCCAATGCAGATCTCAACCCAGCTGAAGTGCTGAGGTGGGAACTTAAGAGAGCCGTGGATAAACAAATGTCTGCAAACCTCGATGGAGTGAAGCATAGAAGGGTGGGCCAAAAGTCCTGTGAAAACTTTTTCACAGGACTTTTTCCACAAGATTATGCATCTTTACATTTTATTAAGATGATTGAAAGTCTTTTTTAAAAAAAAATCAAGTCTAATTTAATAACTGGGATTTCTGTTAGACAAGGTCCAATGTAAGAGCAGGGTAGAGTGTAAAAGAACTGGATTTAGAGAATTTTTTTAACTTAAAAATGTGTGCTGTAGTTTTACCGTTCAGTTGTTTTGACTGCTGTGTAACGATACTAATGGTCAGCATCTTCATGCTTGTGAAACAAGACCCCGTCTGCCAGCTTGATTCGATCTGCTCTGTGATGTGCAGAGTTTGCGGAGCAGGTCGGCAGGTTCACGGATTGATGCACATCACAAGACTCTGAGGTTTCTCTTCCTTCCTGCCGTTTGTTTTAAGAATAACAAAAGGCCGGAACTGAGTTCAGAGCCACACTGTACTTCATCTTAAAACCCTGGCGGACTCAGGTTGTAGTTTGTAAATGGCCACACAAAAACTTCCTTTTTAAGGACAGCCAGAGCTCTCCAGTTGCTCTAAGATTATATCTCTGTGTCCTCGTATCTCACGCCACCACCACAGCGTTTTGTCTGCATGAGGGAGCAGGAGGAAGAGTTACCACTTGGAGTGATTAATGTGAAGTAATTGTCTGTGTTACGTGGGCTGCGCAGGCCCGAGTGGAGCTGGGCCTCTTGCTCTGAGGCCTCCCAACTTGACTGATAGGCCATTAACGGCACTACCCTTACACAAGAAGAGAAGCTCCCCCCGAGGCTGCTTTCTGTCGGCATTCAGGCTTCTGACCTTCTTTTCAAAAATAGTCTAGACCTTTTGATTGAGCCATTTCATGATGCCACGAAGACTCTTATGCAGGAGCATTACAGTCTGGGAGGCACTAATTGAGTCCTTAAGAGTATGATGAGACTTTTTTTGGTGACCTGCTTTGAGTGGCAGTGTCGCTAAATCAGCACTGTTGAGTAAAATGCCGCACGATGGGGACAAAATAGGCCCAAAATGAAAGTGTTACTTCCAAGCACAGCACATTTATCTGCAAATTTTGGCCAATTAGAAACTTTAAAATGGTGACATGTTGATGTTGAGGTTTTTTAAATTGTTTTTATTTAAGACAAGTGACACTAGAGAAGATTAATTTTTAACCCAGAGGGCTTAAATCCTGCATTTAAACCTTTTCTCCCTCACTTCCTTGCCTCTCCTCTCTCTCCATCTTCAGAGATGATCACTGACAACCAGATAGAGATCGGCCAGCTGAAAGCCGACCTGAAAGACAAGGTGATGTACACGTTGCTGCGGAAGCATCGCCACCAGACCAAGAAGTCCAACCTGCGCTCTCTGGCTGACATTGGCAAGACAGTCTCCAGTGCAAGTAGGCTGTTTTCCAACCAGGAAAACGGTAATACTGATGCCAGTTTGGTGCAGTCTTTTTAAGAGAATATTTAAAAGAAAATCAACTTCCTCTTTTATAAGAACAATCTGCCGCCATTATTGGGTTTAATTTCGATTTTTGGTTTTTTTTCCTTGTAGAAAAAGTTGTAGAGTGAGTTTTGAGGGCAATGAGGAATACCAGAGTGTGTGATACGGGACACACTGGTGCCCTCCTCTGCATGAACCCACTAATGTGGCACTAAAAATAGCTCCAGCTAGAAGCAGTAGATGAGGAGAAATATTTTTAGTAGAGAACCAACCTGAATAACTCACCTTTTTCTTTTTTTTTTTAACCACACTTCTCAAAAAAAATTAAGGGAATGCTAGATCTGCACAGTCAGTTAAATCTCAGGGATATCAGTCTGTCCAGTTAGGGAGCAGAAGCCATTGTGAATCAGTTTCAGCTGCTTTGTTGCAAATGAAAGGGAAAACAGGTGCATTTGAAAGGCAACAACAAGACAACGCCCAAAATGGTTTTGCAGGTGGTGGCCACATACCGTCGCTCTCTCCTTATATCTCCTGGCTGAACTTTTTTCTCTAGTTTTGCTTTTTGCTGTTGTCCTCGTCACTACTGTACTGGTAGCATGAGATGGTACCTGCAGGCCATTCAGGTTGCAACAGTGGGTTGCGCATTGCAAAGTCTCCCAGCACAGTCTCAAGAGTGTAGAAGAGATGCCAGGAGACAGCCTATCACATGAAGTGAGCTGGAAAGGGCCGCAGAAGGGCATCAACCCATCAGCAGGACTGCTATTTGTTCCCATGTGTGAGGAGTTACTGGAGAAGTGCTGCCAAAGCCCTACAGAGTGACCTCCAGCGAGGCATGAGAAAGTTTAACAGACTCTATGTTACACTGTGATGAACGAGTTTTCCCTTAATCTTTTTGAGGAGTCTATGCAGTCAAGTCATGAGCCATCCCTCATATCTTTATATTTTGTTTTCAAGGAGCCAGACTTGTAACTTTTTTTAACATAGTCTTCAGCAATAGCTTTCCAGGCTTTCTGAAGGTGTTTCCTTTGGACTTTGGCTGCTTTCCACTCATTTTCAGCCCAGTCCTTGTACCTGGCCATTTTCACAGGAATGCCTTTTTTTGTTTAACACCTTTGAATCACCGAAGCATAAAAAGGCACCTGACACAAAGGATGAACCAGTGTTGTGTCTACACATAACAGACAACTTAGCAAAGAATCAAATTTAAATTGTTTCTTTGGGCACTTTGTTACAAGCAGCCTGTGACAAAAACACATCATTTGTTCCCTTTAGTTGAATCTACAAAAGATAACACAGTTTGACAGGCATAAAATAGTACTTTTGCACCAACAAAGTGATTCCCAAAGAGTTATTGGCTGAAAACTTGGCATAACTCAACATGGTATTCAGTGAGTCCCAAAAAATCTGAGGAAACTTGAAAAATGGAGGACAAAGGATGAAGTGGTATGCCTAAAAAACTATCTACAGTTGGATCGTGGTCATACCAAATATTGACTTTTAGACTTGTTGGAATTTTAAAAACTGTATTTTTGCCTTTTGTACTGTATTTCCATTATATGTTTACATGTTTCAGTAAATCGTTGAACCCGTTTTCCCGGCAAAATATCAAGAAATGAGGGGCGGTTCAAGACTTTTGGACAGTACTGTATTTTGAACGTGTTAACACCAAAGCTGTAGAACAACTTGCTCGCTTAAACTAGCCTCTAATAAACTAAAATTTAAAATGTCTTTTGAACTTGACTCTTTAAATACTCACTGTAGGGCACTGTTCTAACTGCATAAGTTTAAAGGGGGCCTGCTATTAGTTTTATAGACTGGTACAGGGGTGGGTGCATATACTCAAGGCATAAGGTCAGTGTACTATGTACAGGTAATAAGCCTAACACGAGCACAGAGGTCACCTTTAACAATGACGAAGCGAGTTTGTGTGTGATTTTATGACCCTGTCGAGATAAGTCGAAGGCCATAAGAAATCATAATACTGACGCGGTGTTTACTTACAGTATGTTAACAACAATGTTTTATGTAATAAATGTTTAGTTTTGTATTAAATTTTTACTGTACATCACACAGGACAGGCTGTCACTTTGAAAGTTATCAGAAACATATTGAGATATTAAAACAAAATTTAGATTTATGCAAAAAACATTCAAACAAACAAACGTCTGAAGTGAAATAATGCCTGAGTTAACTCATTATCAGGTTCACGGAAATTTCACAAATTGAAATGAAGAACTCGGCACAGCATTCAGCTTCTGAAACAGTGAGATCAAAGTTGCCTCCAGCACGAATAAAGTGACAGCCCTACCGCGTGTATTGGTGCTTTGATTGTAACATATTGATTAACTAGGTGTTTCACCTTGTTGACAGTGTAATTAATCTCATACATCCATGGGTCCTTGGAAAGTGAAGTTATTTATTAGCTGCTATCGGATTTATATAACTTTCCGACTATCAAAGAAAAGGCAACTTTTGCTGTGCTCATATCGAAATTTCACCCTGTCATCTCAGTAAAGATAAAGAGCCATGTTAATAATTAGATTCATTAACAACTTTTCAAGGATGAAGTTTATTTTTTTTATTAGGGAACAGTTCAAGCCACCACTTCTGTCCAATCACCCATGGTCTCCTGATTTAATGACGCTGCTCTTCTTACCTCACTCTCTCTGCACAGCTTGTAAATTACCGATAAATTGTGTTTTCTGACATGTTAACGACTACTTGATTTTATGCACTTAACTAATTGTTTGCTTTGGCTCAGTGGGCTTGTCTGTCAACTCTTCTTTTCATCTCTCTTTCTTCCTCCTTGCTTCCTTGGACTGGCTTTGATAACCTGCTGCTGCTACTAAAAGCCCGCAGTCCTCTTGAGAATTCAGTGACTTGCCTGTCAGGTCGCATCTCAATGGAGGACTTGCAGACCCAAAGGAGTACCAGTATGGACTGGCTTAGTAAGTTCACTGGAGTCTACATTCACCCTGCAGACCACAGATCAGTGTCCATTCAGAGGCAAAGCAACAACAGAGTTCAAATTTGTTCCTTTTCAGCTTTCAGTAAACGGGCCTTCTTTAACCCTCTGACGTTCCTGTGCGCGTCTGTTTCCTCGTGTGTGTGATACACACATTTCCTTGCGTGTGTGTTTCCGCGTGTGTGTGATATACATTTCCTTGTGTATCTGTTTCCTCGTGTGTGATACACACGTTTCCTCACGTATCTGTTGGCTTGTTTCTTCGTGCCTATGTCTGTTTCCTTATGTGTGTGTCCGCGCGCGCGCTTGTGTGTGTATCTGTTTCCTTGTATGTGTCACACACGTTTCCGTGTGTCTGTTTCCCTGTGTGTGTGTGTGACGCATTTCCTTGTGTGTGTTTCCACATTTGTTCGCTTTCCCTTGTGTGTCTGTTTCTCCGTGTGCCAGTTTGCTTGTGTGTGTCTTTTTCCCTGTGTGCGTGTATCTCATACGCACGTTTCCTTGTGTGTGTGTTTCCCTGTGCATCTCCGTTTTTACTTGTGTGCCTGTTTCTTCGTGTGTTTGTCTGTTTCCTTGTATGTGTCACACGTTTCCTTGTTTGTACGTGTGTTTGTTTCCACATTTGTTTGTCTTCCCTTGTGTGTCTGTTTCTCTATGTGCATTTCTGTTTCCTGGTGTGTGTGTGCGTGTTGTACACATTTCCTTGTGTGTGTGCGCATCAGTGTATGCATATGTCTGTTTCCCGGCGTGTGTGACTCACACGTTTCCTTGTCTGTTTAGTTGTGTGTGTGTGCGTGTGTGTCTTTTTGTGTATCCATTTTGTCTTGTGTGTATGAGTGTGGGAGTCCTCCCCGCAGAGCAGTCAAACTAGTGCCCACTTGTGTCTCCAGCAGTTGACACATCAACTGTAAAATAAATCAGATCAGGTTCTGGAGAAAAGCTAAGAACACACACACCTACACTTACACACACGTACACACACACACACACACACACACACACTCAGAGACTTTAGTCAGATGCCTCACGATCTCACTTTGAGGCCCATTTTTAATTCACATGCCTCAGAAAGTTACTGGAGGATGTGATTCTGTGTGTCTTTGTGTTGTTGACGAACAGAACTCAGATTAAACCTGCAGATTGAATGTAGTTATGAAAAACTTGAAACTAAAGAAAACTTTAGATTTTATTTGTTAGTGCTTCATAGTGAATAGCTTTTTTTAAAAAAGTTTTTTGTTTTTTTTCTTATTTTAGGAATATTTTTGTATAGTTCTCTTCTTATTTGATCCCTTTGCTCACCTAAACCTTCCATTTCTCTATGAAAGAATTTTTACTTAACAATTTCCACCTTGTGGCTAATTACATAAATCTTATTGGTGGCTGCATCATACTGACATGCATGTGATTACCTACAGATGTATGAAAGGCTACAGTGGCACCAGATTTTTTTGCTTTTGTTGAGATTTTTCTCTCTTTTGATACCCTCTCTGATCTCTGGCAGCTCCGTGACTGAAGTCCGGTCACATTCTGCCAACACATTCCTACACAGTGTTCTGCTGACTCATCACCTCCATCCACAGTTTGATTTGCAGCTCCTTCAGACGTAGGAATTTAGTGCAAGCGCTTGAATTTCGGCTACCTGCCCCTTTGAATTTTAGATAAAGTTGACATTACTATTGCAAATATTACAAATTACAAATACTATTGGTCTTTTACTGTCCATATAATTACTAGCACTCACACTTTGCTGTCGCAACAACGCAATTTCCCCATTGTGGGACAAATAAAGGTTTTCTTATTCTTATTCTTATTCTTATTAGACCAACAGCAGAACAAAGCAAAACTTTCACTGAATTTGCATTAATATTTGAATATTGCTGTCATAAATCCCTTGGTTAAATAAGGCAAAAAGATGCTGTAGATCTGCATATCGGCCAGTTACTATTTTCTCTCTACTTTGTCATTGATGATAGCCAACGGTGTCTCTGTCCTACAGTTTGCATACATTTCTGTTTGGTTTTTTTCTTTTTGGTGATGCATGCTGGGAGCAAACAGTCTGGGCCACTGTGTTTTCCTGGGTTTCCGCCACTCTCTTTTCCTCTCAAGTATTAGAGCCACGTGAAGGTGAAGCCGGTTTAACTAGTCAGTGTTGCCGTGTTTTAACAGACAGTCCCACCACAACTCACAAGAACCTGACATCCAGCAGCCTGAACGACATCTCCGACAAACCGGAAAAAGACCAGGTGAGTCCATCCCGATGCTTTTGCTGCACTGTTTCTTCACCAAGTTTATTATAGTTAACCAAAAATAAACTAAAGATGTGAACTAAGAGAGAAAAAACTTTTTACTTAACTGAATTGAAATAAAAACTAGACTTCTGATAAAAATGAAAACTAAAATGATATTGTGTGCTCACAAAACTAACTAAAAAAATATTATAGAGTTAGTTTTAGTCTTTCACATGATAGCAACTAAGTGCATTTAGGCATGTAGACATGGTCAAGGCAACCTGCTGAAGTTTAAACTCGTTATCAGAATGGGGAGAAAAGTTATGTAAGTGACTCTGAACATGGCATGGCTGTTGGTGTCAGATGGGTTGCTCTGAGTATTTCAGAAACTGCTGATCTACTGGGATTTTCCCTCAAAACCATCTCTAAGGTTTAAAAAGAATGGTCCGAAAAAGAGAGAACATCCAGTGAGCGGCAGTTCTCTGGGAGAAAATACTCTGCTGATGCCAGAGGTCAGAGGAGAATGGCTGGACTGCATCGAGCTGATAGGAAGGCAACACTAACGCAAATAGACACTTATTACAACCAAGGTATGCAGAAGAGCATCTCTGAACACGCAGTATGCCAAACCTTGAAGCAGATGGGCTACAAGCAGCAGAAGACCGCACCGGGTACGACTCCTGCATTTAGCACAGGCTCACCAAAAAAATTGCTTTGACGAGTTGCGATTTCTGCTGCAACATTTTTATAGTAACGCCAGCATGAATGCATGGATCCATCCTGCCTTGGATCAACAGTTCAGGCTGCTGCTGGTGGTGTAATGGTGTGTCACACTTTGGGCCCCTTAACACCAACTGTGGACCATTTAAACCCCACAGCCTACCTGAGTATTGTTGCTGACTATCCCTTTATGACCACACTGTACCCATCCTCTGATGGCTGCTTCCAGCAGGATAATGTGCCATGTCACAAAGCTCAAATCATCTCAAGCCGGTTTCTTGAACGTGACGATGAGTTCACCGTACTCAGATAGCCTCCTCAGTCACCAGAGCTCGAGCCAACAGAGCACTTCTGAGATGTGGTGGAACAGGAGCTTCTTATCATGGATGTTGCAGCAGCTGTGTGTTGCTTTCATGTCAGTTTAAAAAAAATCTCTGAAGAATGTTTCCAGCTCCTTGTTGAATCTATGCCATGAAGGATTAAGGCAGTTCTGAAAGCAAAAAGGGGTCCAACCTGTACTAACAGGGTGTATCTAATAAAGGGGCCACTGAATGTGAATTTCTTGTAATATGAAGGTGATGGGTTTCTGTCTTCCATTTGGATAAGCTAATCATTGAATTTTTGGGATCAGGCAAGAAAATTAAATTAACTTCACCTGTGAAGATGGTATAGATGTAAGATTAGATTTGATGGCCTTTTTTTCTGAAACAGACTTTAAGTCATAATGAACCAGCATATCTGTTTGTTTCCAGCTGAAAGTTAAAAGTTCAGTCAAAGCAGCAGAGGTGAGAAGTGTCAATTATTTACTGTAACAGCCTATTTGAAATGCGAGTGCCCTTCAAGCCTGACTCAGTGGCATAGCTGCACAGTGTTAGCTGGATGTAGCTTCATCCACTGCAGAGCTGAAGAGGCCGGTCAGAGCAGACCGCGGCGGCTGCTTCAGAGCGCAGATAACATTGTCTAAAGTGCATTGTTCCTACCGCTGGCTTCATCATTCAGCTCGCTGTAGCTTCTCTGAACCTGCTGCAGCCCAGTCTGTACAACTGTGCTGCTTATGTAATTCTCCCAGTTGGCTTGTCGCAAAAGAATCTGGACAAACTTTTTCCTTTAATGGTTAACATGGAAGTTTTTGTCGCAAGAAGATACTGCAGTGAAGGCTGCCATCAATGGCAGAGAGCAAGAGAATTAAAGAGTATACCCTTACTGTATTTCCTCTACAGTTTTACAGTGTACTGAAATTTAGATCATCTATCACATTCACAGGAGAATGAATTTTGCCTTTGCCTTGCCCTCTGGTTTTCAGATGGCTCGCAGTTTCTTATCCTGAATGCAGAAAACAGTATTTATAACCAAAGTCCGGCTCCTGGAATATTTCTCATTCTACGAGGGTCAGAAATTTGATATCAAAAAAACTTCTGACTGGATAAATATGTAAAACAAAAAAAGAAAAACGTGCTGAAGGACTGAGACTTGTTCTCCCTTAATTCTCATTTTATTTTCCAATCTGAGTGGATTCATGACTTTAGAAAGATTAGCCCCAAAACTAATCAATCAATCAATCTCTTTGTTATGAAGGAAGCGGTTCTTCTCTGGATGATTCTCATTGCATGTACTGTGGTATTTGATGAGTTAGGTCACCCCAGTTCACAGCAGACATTTGCTCATATGCTCTCATCCCAGACCAGGCCTCTGGGAGGAAAGAATTAGGTCAGAGTGACCCAGTGAGTGCTCCTGTGGGACAGATTAGAGGGAACTGGGCAGGAAACGGCTCTCCTAAACCGAAGCTCCTCTACGCCCACTCGGGCCATAAATACCTTTCTAAAGGCTCCACATGCATTGATCATGACTGATAACTTGGTGCTAATTTCAGAGATAAGAAAGCGACAAGAGAGAGGCTCAATCAGAGACTTTAGGTGCACATATAAATCACAAACACGTGCATTTAACCTTGGCTTTTTAACCTTGGTTTGCATTTGTTTTACAGGGTTCCTGCAGCATTTGACAAATTAAAGCCAATGCTCTTAAGACCTAAGCAAATAAAAATAAGGATTACATTCAACAAGCTATAACTAC
Organism: Etroplus canarensis; assembly: GCA_015106775.1. Lineage (NCBI taxonomy): Eukaryota > Metazoa > Chordata > Actinopteri > Cichliformes > Cichlidae > Etroplus > Etroplus canarensis. The sequence goes on along the minus strand of VUQH01032942.1, from coordinate 14,775 downwards.
TAGATTGGTACACAGCTACTCAACAGTGCAGTAATCCCTACAACACAGTATGTGTTGTTCTCCTCCTTAAATTTTGGACAAAGCAAGGAATTTGAAGATGTTACTGAAAAAAGAAGACTCCTGCCATTTCTAAGCAGGAGGGAATTTTGTTTTCTATCTGGTGCTTGGGCCAACACAGCTTCATCCTAAAGGAAAAACACCAAAAGAGACATCAGCTACTGAGAAATTGACAATAAAATTAAAAGAATTCTTTAAAAAATGTAATAATTGTATGAAAGGAATCTCATTGGCTATGATTTTTAGCTCATCCGGTCCAAGGAATGATGAGCTCTTGCCACGGTGAGGCGTCCGTTGTCCACAGTTCACGAGAATCGTGACTCTTCTTAGAGCATTGACAAGATTTTAGTGAAGCTTGCACATAATAATCACCTAACACGTGCTCAAGATCAAGCTCATATTTGTCGTTTTCACAAGATTTGCTACTTCTCAAACTATCTTTCTGGATTATAATGTTCAGAAATGAACCGCGCGCGCGTGTATGTGTGTGTGCCCCTCTGCCATCTACACATCAAAGTTATCATTAGGTTTATTTATGGCATAATGACGTCTTAGCTAAGTTCAGGCCGGTGAAGAGCTTGGGCCGTTGTCCTGGGTGTGACTGTCCATGAGTCTCCTTGACTTGACAAGAAAACGTGTTACTTTATGACTGTACTTCAGACACTACAATAACCTGTGAATTGTGAGGGATCATGAACTGGATGAGCCCCTACATCCCTGACATTCTGGTTTCCCCCCCACCAGTAGTAAAAACACAGTCAGCAACATTTCAGAAAATGAAGACATGTTAAGATCTTATTTTCTTGATTGTAATTTTAGACTTTTACAGCTTTTTAATAACCCCCACGAACCCTGTTCATAAAAATGCATAATCACAATCATCATAATCAGAATATCTTATTTACCCCCAGGGGGGAAATTGTATAAATTATAAATATGACTTCTGTCCAGATATGCAGAAAGTTTTGGTTATTTTCTCTTTTTTGAGATGCTGTCCTTATATTTTTGATGGTGCTCAAAGCATTTCAAATCTTGAAGCCAACAGGCTTTAAAGTTTTACCAAGGAACACATTTCACCTGCCCACAATCATATCTCTGCACTGGCTTGTGGTCGACTTTAAGCCTGATAACAAAAATCAGTATTTGTATCACAGTACTTCTCAGAACGCTTGAACTTACAGGAACTCTTAGACTGATGTAAATTAGAACAGTCATTTATTTGAACTGATCCATCACCAGTTAAAGGGGCTAACTCAAATGAAGCCCAGTAGGAAACAAGGATTCTTGGGGTCTATGCAAACTGCGTTCATGCTGCAGGCCAGTAAACAACAGATTCAGGTGGACATGGTTTATGAGTTGCTGTGGATTAGCTGGAATTGGAGACAGGCCAGGGTGTGCAGTTACATGGGTTTAACCTCTTGACTCAATCATTTACAGACAGGCTCTTTGCCAAGGTGGCTCAACAGCCTCCAATTGGATCTGTTTGAATCCTTCCAGCTAAATGTCACAAGTTTATGAGATTTCAGTCCTTGGAGGCTGAGGACGGCCTGTGTGTGATCTGTATCTAGTGGTGAAGATTGGTAGGCAGAAAGCCAGGCTTGATTCCAGTTTATTTCTGTAGTTGAACTTAGTTTTTTATTTTTATTTTTTTATTTTTATTTAAGGTTTTTATTCTCTTCCCATATGCTAATACAAGTTATTTTCCCCCAAAATTAAAGTAAACTCTATTTGTCAATTCTGCCATATGTACAGGACATTCACAGGATCCAAATATCATTCCCCCTGACCCACGGTGTGTAAACAAAGACAGGAGTTAAGACTAAATTTAAAAAAAGGAAAAAAGTTAAAATTCTACACCCACCTACCTACCTGCAATTAAGCACAGACACAATTATTAGCCTATTTGTAAAAATACATATGAAGTATTTAAGTAGAAGTATTTAGTATTTTATTAGTATCCAGTATGAAGTATTTAGGCTATATACATTCCTGTGTATGTTAGAGCACAAATAAAAAGACAGCAGTAGGAGACAGTACATTACTCACAAAAAGTTAAGGATATTCGGCTTCCAGATAAAATTTTAGGATGCACCTAAATGCACTCTAACCTTTACAGGTGAACTTAATTTGACCTTATCTACACTTTTGAATGCACATGTCCAACTGTTCAGTGTTTCAGTACTTTTTGCATAACTTGCTGTTCTCTAACAAGGTGCTTAACGGCAAAATTCGCAGCTGGTGTTTGATCCGTGAATCGACCGATACAGTTTCTGGTTCAGTTAGAATTGGTATTTAAACAGTCCTCTTCATCATGCTGTTCACATTTTGACATCATGAAACCAAGACGACAAATAACAATTGACCAACAGTACCTCGCCACTGCGAGTCTTCAAACAGGATGTTCTCAGAGGAAGTGGCCACTGAGCTTAGAGTGTCACAGAGTGTCATCAGCAGGTTGACACAGAGACACAGAGAGACTGGAAGAGTCACAGAAGTCAAGCTGTAATTGATGGTGAAGGTCACATAACACGTTATTGAGACGTTGACATGTTTTGCTGTGGTATACCCACCACTGTTGTTGACTTTTGTTTCAACAAATTTTTTGAGATGAGAAATCACATTTGCATGCTTCTACTTAAATGCCCTACTTTCATGATATATCGTTGTAGTGTGAACTTTTTACATTTTCCATCAATTTCACCCAAAAGCCAAATATTTTGAACTTTTTGTGAGTCGTGTATGTATAAAAAAGCAGCATATTGTGCCTGGTGTTACATGTAATGAGGTGTGCGTCTCCTTGTTTGAATTCAGTTTTCTCCCTTTGTTTGTAACTCTGTGAACACATATCACAAAGATAAAACTGCTCTCAGACTATACTTTAACCCGTTTGTACAGTTTGCTGTGTGCCGTCTGGTAGCAGCGCCAGTCTGATTGAAGGAAATATCAGTGTCATCTGTGTTCTAGTGGCACAGCTGCTTTCCAAGTCACTTTTAATATTTGTTACTCAGTTTGGTGCCTTGAAACTCAAAAGGATTTTCTGGACAGATAATTCATTTATTGTTATTAATAACTCAAACCTTAAAAACAAAAATCTTTTGAAACATCCCAGCATGGAAGAAACTTAGCCTCTCAAAGACAAAGAAATCAAATATTTGTTGAAACCAAAACAAAGTAAAAGTGATGCAGTCTTCACCACGTCACTTTATTGTTTTACTGCTGCTCCTCTCTTTGTATGGAATTGTTGAGATAAAAGGATCCTTGTTCATGAAGACACTATTAGACTTTAATGTCCTTTAGGAGGTGAAATGTTGAACCTGTGCAGCTCAGCATGCAGCTGACCTCCATCTTCACGCCGGGAAGAAATGCAGATCTCATGTTACAACTTGTTTCTTATTTGGATGCCATGGGAGCCCCCAGGTTTGGTATTTAAACTGAATAGGATTGTCTGGTTTGATATAGGTTTTTAATTTTGAGTGCATGGTCCTAGACGGCTCGCTGGCGTGAATGCGACATTTCATGTCTACTCTTTCTCTTTCTCCTTTGTGCTTTTTTTAGCTTAGGAACAAGTTCATGAAGAAGTTGCCGAGAGACGCAGAAGCCTCCAACGTGTTGGTGGGGGAGGTGGACTTCCTGGACACACCCTTTGTGGCGTTTGTTCGTCTGCAGCAAGCTGTGATGCTGGGAGCCCTGACAGAGGTTCCTGTTCCCACAAGGTGGCTGAGATAATCCAGAGCATTTGCTTGTCTGTTTGCACTCAGGATTCTTTACCTTATATATTTTAAAGATGACCTGTTATACCTTTCCTTATAATGAGGTTACTGTGCAAAAAAAAAAAAAAAAATGCCAGGGTACGTTCTAATAGTTAATTTCGCTCAGGAGGGTTCTGAACGGAGTGAAATTGAACCAGAAGTGTCGTGTCATAAAAAGAGCTGTTCCAGTTCTCTAAAAGGAAGAAAGGAGCTTCATTGCTTCCTTTCTTACCTCCTTTAGCACAGGGTTCACTGGACCCTCCTTTATAAAAAGAAAGGAGATACTTCTGCCCCATAATTTATGGTGATGCACCATCTGACTGTTCATGGAAACAGTCAACAAAAGTGGTAAAAATGTGTAAATGTTAATTAATTGCATTGTGCATCTAATGCCATAACCTACTAAAAAATTTTGGATTTTAAAAATAAACTGCGTCTACAAACAGCATGCTAATACAAATATAATAATAAATAAATGATAATAAATAATAATAATAATAATTATTAATAATACAATACTCGTGCATTTCCCTCTGAAAACAGCCAGTTCATCTCAACGAGAGGAGGCTGAAGGAGAATCAGTATGTTTGTGATGTGAGAACACTTCTGTTTGAAATTTCTGGGGACTGTGTGTGAGGTCCTGAGGTGCTGAGACGCAGGTAGAGCGCAGGATTTATCCAGAGGAGAAGAGCTGCACCGTGTAAACCTGAAATCTGGTGAACCGTACTAAATATTATTCACTGCCAGTCCCCGAGCCTTTCCTTGTGTTAATGAAGATACTGTTACTGCGCCATCGTTCTGGTTTTTTAAGCATATCGTAACATTCAGACAATAATCTAACACACTAACACTGTCCTATTAATAGCAATTCAACTTCAGCTTGGACTGAGCTGAGCCATCCACTCACAGTGCCATTTATGCACTTGTTCTGAAAAGATCTCCCCCTCTCATTCAAAATAAATGAGCACTCCTAGAACTGTCACAGCCATATCATGTGCAAAATAAGCCAAATGTTTTTCAGCATCAGATTTGGCGCAATTTGCAGTGAAGGTCGTGCAGTAAACCTTAGAAAAACAGGTTTTCATGCTTCATTTCAATATTTTCTTCTCAAAATACGAATATGTATGCAGTAAGACAAAAATAAATAAAATAAATAAAAATAGCGCTGCCCACACCTTTCAGTCACAAAACTGACTCTGTTTCATTAGTAAATCCAGACAGCAAAAGAAGGTTTTGCACTGGTGTAGTAAATCTGTCCTATATGCCCTTGTTTCTTTTAAATTCCATCTTTTGTAGTGGAGTGATGTTTTCCACCAGTTTTTATGACTGGCATGAGAAAACACTGTAAGAAAATGTTGGAGTGAAGTAACATGCGTGCTTTTGTAGTCCATCTTCTGCACATTGTTGTCCCAGTACAGCAGACATCCGGTGTGACGTTCAGGAGTCTCGTGTTGGTGCAACTTCCACTTTCCTAAGCCCTTACTAATTCGTCTTTACACTTATCCTTGACCTTATTATGTTTTCCATTGAGGTCCAGGACAAGTGGCTGAGAAAAGGAGATAGGAGCTCATTTGTTTGGATTTTCATTTTTTTTCCCCTTCTCTTGATGTCAATCTCTGATTTGGTCATCTCAGGGACATCGCACTGGCTGTGAACATAGAAGCCCCAGCACAGCTGGTGTTCAGACCTTTTGTTTGCTGGCCTTAAAGGGACAGGAGTTGAAGCAGCTTGTCTCCAACAGTGGATGAACTGACAAGCCCAGTGAAAGATAAATTAGCATTATTTTAAACTAGAAATTAAGCAAACTACTCCAGTAGATCCCAACAGTAGAAATATGGAGCTGGAAATGAGCACAAAAGGTTCACTTTAAAATCAACAAAGCATGGATTATATGATGTTTCTGGGTATTTTAACCCACTGTGTAACACTTAGTGATAAATTCATTGTATCCTAAAGATGTTTCTTTAATTGTTTCCACCTGATGTTTGTGCTCCAGGTCATAAAGTTTCATGAATGGCCCTGAACTGGTTTCTGTCCTGTTGTTTACACCAAGGAGCCATAAAACAATTTAACCTTCAGTACTTTGTGGAAATTTTTCGAGCAATTCTAATGAGGTAGTTGATGGCGTTTATATGACTGCGTCCTCAGCTGTAGTGTCTTATCCATTGCATCATCATTTTGGCCACGCTCGTAGTAAACAGCATCCTTGACTGGTGTTATCCGCACTGGTACGTAGATAAGGATGCTGTAAAATTTTAACTCAAACTTCACGACATCTGAACAAACGTGCAGCTTTCAAGAAAAAGTTTCTGATTAAAATAATGGAAGCTTGTTCAACCTGTATCAGTTTTGTTACATTGATTTGTGCTTTTTTTTTCATTTCACTTCAGATTTTTATTCATCTTGCTTGGACCCAAAGGCAAAGCCAAGTCGTACCATGAGATCGGGAGAGCGATTGCCACGCTGATGTCAGATGAGGTTAGACTGCCACGTTATGTTTTAAAAGACAACACCTCATTAAGTCTTTTCCACATCATATGCATAGAAGCATTTCAACACAATGAATATGGTGTAAATATTATATTTGCATACCCATTGTTGTTTATTTTTTAATCTCTGTGATTAAACTCTATGATAATTATGTAAAAAGGTTTACCCTAAAAGAGGGACTCAAGGTGCAGAACACAGTTGAAATGCACAAAGTTTAATGAATAAGAGGGAAGTTCACAGTTAGGTGGTGAATGGTGCTCGGGGGGGGGTTTGGTGCTGTACTAAGTCCAATCGACAAAGAGGTGTTAGGGCTGCTCTTTCCAGTAAAACAAGGGGTTACTTGTTGGTGAGGGGCTCCGGGGTGTCAGGGTTCTCCAGAGAGGGGGGGATCCAGTGAAAGGCTGGGTTCCAGGCAGGGTTCCAGGAGACTAGGTGAGGAGAAACACAGGCAGGGGATCTGAAGGTGCAGTTTTGGACACACCCAGTTACGGCCACACACGCACTGTGCACTCACACAAGATAGAAAGAGGGAGCAAAAGATAGAGGTGGGTCTGCACCTGGAGGACAGAGGATCATGACATTGTGGTATTGTTGAGCTAAGTTTTATAATCTGACAGTTTCTGAGAAGGAGGTTAAAGTTTCACCTGCTTGCTGCTCAATCAGCATTTTCCACCTTTTTTTGGACTGTGCAAGGTTAATTCATTAAGTTTGTCCATTGCAATATTTCTGAGAAAAAAGATAATTTTGTGCTTTGTGAATAAACCAGCGACAGGGTATACAGAGCATCAAATACTGGCTCTTTAACAGATGCTGCTGCTGTTTCCAAATTACACTATACGGACAAAGCTATTAGGCTACCTACACCTTACACCTGCAGGAGCTTTTATGACATCTCATTCTAAGTCTATAGGTATTAATATGGAGCCATTTGCAGCTATGACAGCTGCCACTTTTTGGGAGGGCTTTCTACATGGTTTTAGAGTGTGCCTGTGGTATTTTTTGCCCATTCATCCAGAAATGCATTTGTAAAGTCACACTCTGACGCTGGATGAGAGAGCTGGGTGTTCTAGCTGATCACAAAGGTGTTGAATGGGGTTGAGGTCAGGGCTCTGCATAGGCCAGTCACATTCTTACACAACAAACCCATCCAGCCATGCCTTTATGGACCTTTCTAAATGAACTGGGGAACAGTCATGCTAGAACATAAAAGGGCCTTCCCCAGACTCTTCCCACAAAGTTGGATGCATAGAATTTTCCAAAATGTTTTGGTAAGCTGAAGCATTAAGATTTCCCTTCACTGGCAGTAAGGGGCCCAAGGAAACCCCAGAAAATCAACCCCATAACATTATCCCTT
>VUQH01032941.1:22432-32809 GCA_015106775.1 Etroplus canarensis | reverse complement strand
TCCACATGTGTTCATTCATAGTTTTGATGGCTTCAGTGAGAATCTACAATGTAAATAAATAGTCATGAAAAGAAAGGAAAACCATTAAATGAGAAGGTGTGTCCAGACTTTTGACTGGTAGTGTAAGGCTGGAAGAGTATGTGGTGTTACAAAATAAACAGCTTTGGGAACATGTTGAAACCAATTAGGTCAATTGGCAACAGGCCATAATGTGATCGGGTATAAAATAAGCACCTTAGAGAGACAGGCTTTCAGAAGTAAAGATGGGCAGAGGTTCAGCAATCTGCCAGAAATTGTGCTTACAAATTGTGAAGCAATTTTAGAAATATGTTCCTCAATGTAAAAATTGAAAGACATTGAATTTTCCATCATCTCCAGTACATGATATCATCTAAAGAATCAGAGAATCTGGAGATATCTCTGTGTGCAAGGGACACAGCCAAAAACCAGTACTGGATGATTGTGATCTTTGAGCCTTCAGGCAGTACTGCATTGCAAACAGGCATAATTCTAACCCAGCCACAGGGGCCCACAAACCAATGTACTCCTAGTGCCAGTCCCAAGCCCGGCTAAATGGGGAGGGTTGCGTCAGGAAGGGCATCCTTTGTAAAAACTTTGCCAAATCAAATATGCGGATTCATAACAATGATCTGCTGTGGCAACCCCTAATGGGAGCAGCCGAAAGAAGAAGAAGAAACAGGCATAATTCTGTCATGGAAATCACTGCATGGGCTCAGGAAACCTTTCAGAAATTGGGGTCTGTGAACACAGTTTGTTGTGTCATCCACAAATATACACTACCAGTCAAAAGTTTGAATACGCTTGACCATATGGCCAAGCGTGTCCAAACTTTTGACAGGTAGTGTATGTATTACCAATCTTTAAATATATTTTTTTAAAATTTGGAGACATGATTGAAAAGTGAAAATCCGGCCGTATTGATTTACTCAAAAAAGAACTTCCCCGGTCTCCAATGATGTCATAAAAACTTTTGATTTATGGAGCACATTGCGTCACTTCCGATCCGGCTCACGCTTGCGAACTTGCCAACTCTGTATCTTTCCAGCCGCGGCTGAATCTCGTTCACATCCTCTTACTTCAAGCGCTTCTTACGGCCTCGCCTCAAGTATTACCGCCGCATATATAATTATAACAGCGCAGATATAATATAGTTACACCTAAATAGATCTGAGGACGACTTTATAGATGTAACATTTACGGTCTAGAGGGGAAAGTAAACGAAAGAAAGCCTGAAGGTCGGCAGGAGTGCTTAGTGGAACGGACCCCAGGCTGAATCATGACAGTCTAAACTGAAAAAAAGCCCATTGGAGGGAAGAAACCATGTGGTTCAACTCACACTTCCGGATCAAAATTAATAATTAATTCTACTGGCAGTTTATCCATGTGTTTTTATGATGAATGCAATGCTGTTCAATTCAGTTTTATTTATATAGTGTCAGTTCAAAACAAAAGTTGCCACAAGGCGCTTTATGCTGAAATACCCTACATATTTGAGAGAAAGCTCCAGCAGTCTGATGATCCCCTTTGAGCAAGCGCTTGGCAATGGTGGGAAGGAAGAACTCCCTTGTAACAGGAAGAGACCTCAAGCAGAACAAGGCTCAGGGAAGGCCAGCCATTTGCCTCAACCAGTTAGGGGTTGAGGGGCGAGAGAGGAGAGAAAAGGAGAACATAGAGCAGGGGTCTCAAACCTGCAGCTCCAGAGCCACATGTGGCTCTTTTGCCCATTAGATCAATATGAATATGGAAAGATTTGTTAGCTTTCAATGCTAAGGTTGGTCGATTCATTCGCACAAACGCAGGTGGGATTCAAAATGGTAGTTTAGCTCTTTTTCATGGTAGGACTACTGTACATGTTAGTGGTTTCATTATTTAAATCTATAACTTGTAAAATGCCATAAAAACAGTATTAATTTAAAGAATATGCAAAGGTAAAGTACCAAATCCTTATACCCTTCAGTAATGTCAATAGACTAACATTTAATAGGCTACATCACCGTCATTATGAGACCCAACTATATTTTAAGGCTTCATGCTCATTTTTTTAGCTCAGAAATGGATCTTGTTACTGTAAAGGCTGCCGACCTCTGGCATAGAGATACAAGGACAACACAGACTATGGGAGAGAAGAATGTAATGATATGTAGTGGGAGATGCAAGGAGGGTGAAAAAAGGTGGGTGGATGAAAAATATTAAGTGCATCTTGGGAAACACCCCACCAGATTAAGCTTATGGCAGCATAACTAAAGAATGATTCAGGGTTACCTGATCTAGCCTCAACTATGATATTTTTCAAAAAGTAAAGTTTTAAGCCTAATTCTAAGTGTAGAGAGGGTGTATGTCTCCCAAGTACAAACTGGGAGCTGATTCCGCAGGAGAGGGGCCTGATAGCTGAAGGCTGTCTCCCCATTCTACTTTCAGAAACTTTAGGAACCACAAGTAAGCCTGCACTCTGAGAGCGAAGAGCTCTACTGGGAAAATATGTAACATATGGAGGTCTTTAACATAGGGTAGGGCCTGATCTTTCAAGACTTTCCATGTGAGGGGAAGAATTTTAAATTTAATTCTGGATTTAACAGGGAGCCAATGAAGAGAAGCCAATATAAGAGAAATATGAGCCCACTTTTTAATCACAGTCAGTACTCTCACTGCAGTAAAATGCAAAAGAGATCATACATAAAAATGCTTTAAACATAGGGCAAAAAAAAACAATAGAGGAAACCATCTCAGACTTTATTAAAGCTGCTTTTCATTTTACATACAAGTCAAGAATTACATATTTACAAATATACAGATATGTCTCATTATAATATTTTTATATATATCAACAGCATATTCAGTAGATGTGCAATAGGAAAATAAAGACAGTGGGTGCTGCAATGTGCTGCATAAAAAGAAACTAAAAAATATAATCCTTTCTCATGTTTCCAGCCTCAGAGTCAAAAAAGTACAAATTATTCAGTAAGCTTTACTGGGCGGCCAAAAACTGACAAGCCTGGCGCCCGTTTTAGCTTTCTCAAGAGGGCAGAAAATAAACTCTCACAATATACAACAGGTAAAAATAGCTCTTCAGGTTTAAAATCAGGGCTATGAAGAACATGCCACAAAGAGTAATGATATACAGAGAGACAAAAAGACTCATCTTCACGATATACATGCTCTTGAGGGGAACAGTGTGAGGTATAGAGGACAGATCTGTACAAGTGTAACATACATTTCTCAGCACATCGACACATAATAATGCCAGCCATAGTTTAGCTCACAGTTTGACATCAAAAGGCCTGTAAACTAGTTTCTTCCTTTTTCTTTAATTTCACTGGGAGGACAACAGGGTCTTAAAAAAGTGCTTCTCAATAAATTGCTCAAGAAATTAATCACATGCTCTCATTTTAGTCCAATTCAGAAAAACTAAACAAAAAAGTGATGTTGAGCCATTGGACAAGCACAGCCCATTCTAAGTAAGAAACAGGTGGGGCTGGTTTCCTGTTTGATAACAGGGTCACACATTCAATATTACAGGTGGAAAAAGGAAGAGATTGTTTTACAGTGCACACTGTGGATACAGTAAAAATCTTGGAATATATTAAAAACATCCTTAGAAAAAACAAAGACGAGAAAAGGTGTCATTCAGCAGTGCTCATAATAGCACAGATACCTGGTATGTGTACAGAACAGCTGGTTGTCAGAGGTGTGGCATCAACCTTTATCAGAACAGGGACCAATTGGAGGTTCATTTATTCACCACTCCCTACTGAGTAATTCACACAAAAAAGTCAGACTCTTGTTATTTTTTTTAACCTTGTTACTCGATGGTGATGTTTACTCAGCTACATTTTGGTGTCAAGTAAACAAGTATTGCTCTCAGGTTGGAGGTGCAAACATGTCGGGCAGGTCTGGGCCCAGTATAGCGCAGCTTGCAAAGAAGTGGCTACTGTCACATGCTTGAAAGGGGCTGGCAGCAGAGGAACAGAACAAACCCTGCTTTTGTTGCTGCACTGCAGAGCAAAGATAGGTGAGTACAGCGACACAAAACTGGACAAATATGCAGAATATTGAGTGTTACACCCACATTTGTCTGTAAACCTGATCCAACTGATGTCTGTGCCCTACAAGCCTTTCTGAAGACAGTTGTGACAAAGTGTGTTGAATATGATCTGAAGCACACACTAGACAAGAATGTGTGCGCACAAACAAAGACATTCAGTTGACACAACCAGGTATGCAGTCACACCTGCCTTCCCACAAAATATCTTCCTGAGAGGTAAGTCCAGAGCAGCTCAGAGGCAGGTTGTACAATCCTTCTTAGGGGAAGAAAAAAAGGTTCAAAAGTCATCCAAGCTGCCACTCCTTATGGGATTTGTAGTTGAAGAAGTGCAAGACGTCTGACCACCAGGTTGTGCTGTTGGTGACATTCACCTATTAACGACATGTGTCTTAATACCACAAAACCAGGTTTAAGGGAAGCTCACATTATAAAAATGTGTGGAATACAGCATTCTTGAATGGCTTACAACATACAGCATCATGCCCCCACACATTAGACCTGCTCAGTTTTCCTCCAGCATTTTTCTTGTTGCAACCACCTGCTAGTTTTCACAGTGTACAATCAGAGTCTGACACTAAAGCTGCGTATCATGTGTCTGATAGTATCGGTGGATGTTTTTACAGAAGAATCTGTCGCTGTGCTGTGATGTTGCGAAGGGGCTCCACTATCCGACAGTTTTTTCCCCCCACTGTGGACAGCTCTTGTTTAGTGCAGATATTCTCTAAATTGTCCACTTTGATGCTACATAATCACTAGAAGTGAACACGTGTTCAGTGAGTTATTAGACTGAAGACATTAAGCTTTAAAGAAGGCCTGACAGGAGGTGATACATTGCATGACTTGTATGTTCAGGAATGACTGATCCCTGATATTTCCATTATCTGAACTTTCTTTCAGTTGGGGAAACTGCAAAAGTATCTACATCTAAACTCTATCAAAATGCTGATACTTTTGAATGTACAATGATTTCAAATGAGAGTGTCAAAGGGGGATGTAGTTAACACAGCCAACACACTGATCACATTTCCAAAGAACGTTTTGGTTTTTAGATGGATTTAACAATCTGTGTGGTGGGTTTCTGTCCTCCTGTCAGAGTAAACTTCATCTTTGTTTTTTTTCTTTTTTAGCATTTTCCACCTGTACATGGTTTTAGGTGCAGCAATAGAGTTGGGACAGTGATCTCAGGTCAGGGTTTGATGTCAGAGAAGCTGGTGTAGGTCTCACTGCAGCTGGAAGAAGTGCTGAGGTTCCCAGAGACACTGCCATCTGCAGGGCACACACACAAACAACAATGCTTAATTGATCCCAGACATTGCAGGGAGAAGTAACAGCGTCACTATGCTGCATTTGCAAGCCAACAGGTACTGTAGCTTCACTGCAGTGTTGAAGGAAGGATTTGAATGCAAATACATCCAGATTAATGCAACCAACCTGAGCTGCTGAGTGACTGGGATGACTTGGACTCTGAGATGAGGCTGAGGAGGTTTGCTGCTGCCACCCAGCCCTCCTTACTGCTGCGAAGGTTCTTTACAAACCTGCATATAATTAAACAAACATCACTTGATGCATGACATATAATAATTTTAGAAAATATTTTTGCTAAAGTGTGCTAAGAATCAAATTATGCAGGAATTTCACACTGATAAGCCACAACATTAAAACCAGTCAGCTGTAATGCATGGTTGGTTATCTCATTACAAACCCATGCTCTGCTAGGAAATCTTGGGTCCTGGCATTCATGTGGATGCGCCTGACACATACCGTACCACATACCTACACAAATCAAAGCAAAACCCCCAGCCCAAGGGCAAGAGCAGGGTCCCCTAGCTGAACACTGCTCCCTACCACACCATATTAAGTGCTCTGGGAAGATTAGATGCCAATCTGTTTGAGCAGTAGTGAAATGAACTAGAACAAGCTTGATCCACAGAGGCCCCACAGGATCCTGGTACCAGACACTACAAGACATCCCCATAGTTCCAGTCAGCGCCCCGACAGGTTAAAGCTATTTTGGTGGACAGTTTTGATATTGTGGCTGACAGATATAAAGTACAGTGCAAAAGTCTTGACCCATACCTCATTTCTTTATGTTTTGCTCCCAAGGAGCCAGACTTTAATCTTTTAAAGTGGTCTCGAACAATAGTTCTCCAGTTGTTCTGAAGGTCTTTCAAAGGTTTTATTTGGACATTGGCTGCTTTTTCACTTATTTTTAGTCCAGTGCTTGTACCTGAACATTTTCAGAGGACTGTCTGTTTGTGAAGCCACTTAAGATTGACCTATGAAGAGTATATAAAAGTCATGTCATTAAGAAAAAGGAAAGAATCTAAGATCTGACTCAAGACCTGAGACATGCATCTGGACCTTCAGCTGATCCATCTACTGTTCGTCAAAGTCTCATCAGCCTCAAATGGTCTCACTGGAAGGGTGACTGTCAATAAACTATTCTTAAGGAAGGGAAAAAGGGAGAAGGCTGAGGTATGCCAAATTACATGAGAACTGGACTGACGATCAGTTGCCAGAAGTCTTATGATACGATGAATCCAAACCTTTTCAATATCTATAGAGGTGGTCAGGGGAGAAGTACAGTAGTAGTGTTTACAGCCATCTGTAAAACAATGTGGAGGTGCTGATACAGTTTAAGGCTGCATTTCAGCCATTGATGTTAGGAACCTTGATGGAATCAAGTCAGTAAATTACTGGCAGAATTTGATCCACCATGAAGTACCATCCAGAAAGTGTTAGATTGGTAACAGCTTCATTTTTCAGCATGACAATGACTCCAAACACACTGCCAGTGCAGTAAAAGCCTACCTGGATAGAAAAACACATAATGGAAAACTGTCACTCATGGATAGGCCTCCCCAGAGTCCTCATCTCAACATTACTGAACAAGTGTGACAGAGGACCAAAAGACAGCCAACATCCAAGGAAGAGCTTCAGAGGGTCCTCCAAGAAGCATGTAGAACTATTCCTGAAGACTACTTAAAGATGCAACGAAAAAGCTTTACTAAGAGATTTCAGACTATGTTGAAGAATAAAGGTGGTCATCCCAAATTTTGATTTTCAAGCTTGTTAAAATTATTCTAACTCTGTTTTTGCCTTATATATTGTATTTTTATTTGTGTTTGCACATTTCAATAAACCATTGCCCCTAGTTCCCATTTTCCCAGCAAAATATAAAGAAATGAGGGATGGCTCAGGACTTTTACACAGTACTGTAGATAGAAATATGAAATACCTCACAGCATGAAAGCTAAACCAACTTAATTTATTAAGAATTAAAACCAGGGTTATACTTCCTTGCAGGCTTAACTGAGGACACCAGCATCTGTTCTTATTTGATTTTTCTTTAGTCCAGTCTGAGTCTGCTTAAAGGAAGCATTTGTAGTTGGTGCCTTTGTCATGTAGTGGACTATGAGGTCTCTGACTGAACTTCAAACTCTATATTACTTGTGACTTTTACAGACAAACACAAATACACCAGGGTCCAATGAAAATCAATTTAAATGAAGATTTTTTTTTTTTGTTTTTACCACTGTCCCTCCTCTCCTTCTCTGATTAGCTGAACCATGTCACCACTCTTAACAGACAGCTCCTGAGGTCCTGCCTTCTCGCAGTCTGTTACCACAGTGTACTTTCCTGGAGCCTAAAGGGTCAAAGGTCACCAAAGTCAGTTAGAGGTCAAGTGGCAAATGCAATTACAAGTATTTTGATCATTTTAGGTCTGATTGTTTCAAACCTACTGTAGTCCCTACTCCACAAAGTGGCTGACTATCATCATACTTATAGCACTTCTTACAACCAGACTTTAACTTTAGAGCTCAAACACCAATAGAGATATATTATAAAATAATGAAAAAAAGGATCCTACAGTATGTAAAAATCTTCAGGTTCACTTACCAGCTTCTTTCCCACTTCATCCTCAGGGTCAGAGTTTATCGGGTCCTCACCACTAGAGTACCCCTCATTCTCTTCTGAGGCATCCACCGAGAGGGATGCCTTGTTCCAGCCTGTAGGTGGATGATGGTGGTGGTGGAATTGCAGAATTAGAGGGAGGTCAAAAAGAATAAGAGAGAGAAAAGGGTATCACAAAGGATTAGAAAAAATGCCAAGGAGGGAAGTGAAGTTTATCTTTATTACAGAAACTCAATGTTGAGTTTCTTGCTCAAATTGCCTGACAGGACACTGAATTGATATTTAGGACATGCATTTTATATTTGAATGGCTAACATGTTTGTGAATGGGATTTTTGCTAGGAACACAAAACACAACCTGCTCTGTGAGATTATGACAACTTGATCAATTTGCACACACTCAAAAGGCAGAAAAGTTCAAGCCACACTCCTCTAAAAATCACAGAGAAACTCAGTGCTACTAAGTAGACAAAAAAAAGGAGAATTCGTGATCAGAAAACACAGATTTGAATCACCTGGATTCATTAAGAAGATGCTCTAATTGCCAGTGCTGAAAAATAGTTGTCGAAGTGGTGCACTATGTACTGAACATTGAAAAACCCAAAACACCCAACAGTAGGAGAAAAAGGAATGATTGATTTGAGGTAGAGTAGGCACCTTGCAAAAAAGATTTAGCCAAGAATTGAGACTTAAAGTCTAGTAAAAAGAATAGAATTTGCTTTTAACCTAACAGCCAGTTTGAAATTTAAAATCTCACTCTAATGTGCAACTAGAAAATAAGGCTCAATAAAAGGCTAAAGGACTTTTACAGCAGATATTTTGCAACACTTTACCTCTGTTCAAATCAATCATGAGCACCACAAACAACAGCAAACACCCACTGTGGCTGCTGATGCTCAAAGCAGCTCTGTACCTCGCCGCTTGCTCTGTAACAGACTAGAAGTGCTCATCCATTTGACTCTGCTCAGAGTGATGTGGGGAGCCGGCTCTGGATAGGAAGAAATGGCGGGCAAAGTCAGTGACAGCCAGCCCATCATGTTGATGACATCGAGTCAGCTGATCAGTCAGGATACTGAAGTGTTATAGTGTGGACGTATTTTTGCCCTTCTCCTTGATTCTTTCTATGCGGACCAGGAGAAAAGTGATGACACTCTGAATATACATATGCTCCGATGGGGAGTAATAGGGTCAGTATAGCGCTCAGACAGTTGGTCAGTTAGTAAGTCAAGTACACAGACATTTGTGAAGAGGACTCCAACGAAAACAGAAAAGATGCCATACTTGTATTTGACTAACAGTAATGACAATAGTGACCTGTGGATGAAGGTTAAAAAGTTGCTTTGCACATGGTGGCTGCACAGACTATCTGCATACTTCAGAAAGTCAAACAAGCTTTTGGAGACATTTTTTGGTCTAAATGTATATGCACCATATTCATATTGTACTGTTTTCACAAACTGAGCATCGTAATGTGAATACATTACAATGATTTTTGGTTTTGATACTATTACTACTATTTTAGCCCTTTATTATCACTGATTTGAAGACCTACAAAACATGTAGATAGTCTGAATCAGCAATGAGAGTACAAAGAACAGCATCTATTGGTGGATTAATGTTTTCCTCCTTCTATAATGAGACACACATGAAATCTACATTATGAGGACAATTGAGACAGGAGTACTCTGTAATGATGGGGAATGGAAAAGTGATTGATGGCCTCTAAAGCAAAATGGTCCCCTATAACGGGACAAAAATATACCTTTGAACCCAAATGGTGTGGGATCGCTCTTTACCAGGTGGCGTTTGGAGCTGTGCTCAGGGCTCAGAGTTGAGCCTGGGCACGCAGACAGGAAGAAGCAGTAAGAAGGAAGAAGAAGAGAAAAGTGAGGAAGGAAATATGTGAAGAGATGCAAGAATTTAACACTGCCATTAGAAGCTTCTACATTATGTGAATAGTCTTAGATCATCAATAGTCAAACTTCTCGGACATTGATCTGGTCAGTTAAGTAGTAGAGGGGGTTGTTAGTCTAAGCTGCTTTGGCATTAATGAAATCAACAACAGGTGCACTAGAGGGGCAACAATGAGATGACCCCCAAAACAGGAATGGTTTTACAGGCGGAGGCCACTGACATTTTTCCCTCCTCTTGCATTTGGCTAGAGTCAGTGTCACTCCTGGTAGCATGAGGTGATACCTGGACCCTACAGAGGTTGCACAGTTAGTCCAACTCCTCCAGGACGGAGCTTTAACATATGCCATTGCCAGAAAGTTTGCTGTGTCACCCAGCACAGTCTCAAGCGCATGGAGGAGCTTCCAGGAGACAGGCAGTTACTCTAGGAGAGCTGGACAGGGCCGTTGACGGTCCTTAACCCGTCAGCAATATCTGCTCCTTTGTGCA
>VUQH01032941.1:0-14462 GCA_015106775.1 Etroplus canarensis | reverse complement strand
ACATGAAATAATGTCACTGATTTTTTTTTTTTTTTAAAAGAAGGGATAATGAAATACAAATAGAACATCAGGCAGAGTAGAGCTCTGCACTGACTTAATGCCTTCAGTGAGTCACAAAAATAAGCGTGCATTATGTAAAGGCAGTAAGTGTTACAGATACAGTGTATTAGTCATACCTTCATTTTGAACTCATCCTTGTTGAACTTGAATAGGAAGTCCGACAGAGTCCGTTGGAACAAAGTAGTGGGACGCAACACGAGAACCAAGTTTAAGTTCCCTGGAAATGAACCCTGATAAAGAGAAAGAGGAAGAGAGGGATGAGGAGTAAGGTATGGAAATAATCTCCCAAGATAAGGATCAGTGCTCTTGACAGTTTACATTTGAAATTCACTGTGTTTTACACTTTTACTGCCACACACTAATTTTTCTAAGAAATTTAAAGGAGAAAAACATATTTTTTACAAAACAGTCAAAATATTAACAAAATGATACAACCAGACATTGACTGGCAGATAGACTTATCCATGACAGCCGGAGACAGGACACATGATCTCAGTATTTTTAAATGTTTAAATCATCTATCCATTTCCAAACCATATATCATAGCAGGGCTCACTCCCATTTTGTAAACTTTCCTTTTATTCTTGCTGCTGTCCTTCTGTCACAAATCACTCGACACTCGTCTCCACCCATTCCACCCTGCCTGCGCTCTTTTCACTTCTCTTGTACACTGTTTGTTGCTTTAGATGGTTGATCTCAGGTATTTCAATACATCTACTCCTTACAGCTTCACAACTGACCTGCATCACTCAGTTATACACATGTATTCTGACTACCTTCTAATAACTTTCCCTCCTCTTCCCTGCAGTGCATACCTCCCCCTCTCCAGACTCTCTTCCACCTGCTCCCAACTCTCAATACAGATCACAATGTAAATGTGAGCATCATAGTCCTCAGAGACTCCTGCCTGAATTCATCTGTCAACCTGTCCATCATCACTGTAAACAAGAAGGGGCTCACAGCTGATCCCTGATGTAATCCCATCCCCACCTTGAACCCATCTGTCACTCCTACCGCACACCTCACCACTGTCTCACTGTCACACATGCCCTTCACCAACCTCACATACGTCTCTGCCACTCCTGACTACGTCATTCAATACCACAGTTCCTCTCTTGGAACCCTATCACATGTTTTTTACAGATCAGTGCTATGCCTTTTGACCTTCTCTATACTTCTCCATCAGCACTCTCTAAGAAAACATCACATCTGTAGTACTCTTTCATGGCAAGAAGCCATATTACTGCTCACTGATCATCACCTCTCTTCTCAACTTAGCTTGAACAATTCTTTTCCTCTCTTTCATCTTCATGGTATGGCTGATCAAATTTATACCAATAGAAAGACTGGCCATTAAACTTAAATTACTTCAGATATGTTCCTGTAACAGCCATCAACATAAAACTCCCTCAAAAATTATGCTGTACTCATAGCCAAATGAAAAGGTGCCTTTTAATATTGTGTAAATGTGTAAGATATAAAGTTTACAGAACCCTTTCATTAAATAAAAGCAAAGTCCTGGTTTAATGATGTAGCTCCTGAGTGAGAAGTTAAAAAAACAGCTTGTATCTGTACCCACTGTCCCAATGGTGCACTCCTGAACCAACCACAAAGAGATTTTTCAACCATTTAACATCTAATAAATGTACTACATTTCATCACAGTAGTTCCCTTGTTGCACCTCCCACCTAGAAAGCTGTGACTGCAGTGTAATTTTTATTAGTCCTGTGACTTTGGGAGTAGCCATAGTTTTTGTTTTTCCACCTTCACACTAACAGGTTAAAAAAACAAACAAACATAGAATTGCCTTCACACAGACAGCAGCCCAGGAGGCCACTCAGCTGAAAGACTATCGGTTATGGCTTCCCCTAAATCCCTGAGTGGACTGCTCCACCCTGTTAGACATCATAAATCAATGCAGGATGACATGTGCGCACACACTCACAAATGCACACACACAAAAAGACCCAGTACCAGAGGAATGCTTGGAGATGTGTGACAAGCTATGACATTTTTAGCATTGCCGTAAATACAATCTGCAAAAAAAGGATGCTTAAAGTTTAGGCTTTTGTTGGTTTAAACTATGTTGTATTCACACTGCTTTTCTTGTTAAAACCCTCTCAATCAGACATCATAAATACTCATGCCTTTTCTGTTGATCCAGTTTGAGTAAATGTTGCATCTACAACCAACAACCAGCTGACCTACCCATAAAATTCTTAAGACAGAGGCCCATATTATTTGGAAATAAACCCACTTAAAAAGATAGTTTTAATATATTATACACCGACTGTAGTGCATATGTGGAGACACAAACCGGTGCCCATAATCCAGTCTTTACAAAATGGTGCCACAGCTGCCTTATTCATCACACTCTCTGGGAACAAGCCATGAAGAGTATGAGCCCTATGATAAATAAGTCATCTGTAAAGCATCGCTTTAATTTAGTCTACAAGGAGGACTGCACTCGTACAGAGCTGCACACACATGCATACATCATCGTCATCATCAAGAAATGCCTGCAATGGGTTGCCATGGAAACATATGGAGAGACATAGCTGGAAAGAGAGAGAGCGCGACACTGCATGTGGGAGAGTATAGCGGGACAGAGCGTAGCTGAGGAGTCTTCTACAGTAAGTGTTGCTGCAGCCTCATTCTACTCTTCTAGTCATTTATTTTTGGCTTACACACACACACACACACACACACACCCCCACCTTGCTGTGATGTTGATGAAAGACAGGTTGGAAAATTCAACACGTATTCTAAATGGTCTCTTTCCAATTTCCACCCAAACTGACTATATTTTTAAATACAGTGCTTCCTGTTACTGCCCCAGAAAATTACACCTGCATATTATATGTTTAAGGACTAATTAAATAAGCAATAGTAAGAACAGAAATATTGTGATTTAAGAGACATGAGCACGCATATTTACTCCATAATATTATATGCATTTTTAATTGTTTTCCTGTATTTTTTTTTATTAAGGTAGTTCTTCCATCCGAACAGCAGCAAGCAATGGACGTGTAATTGGAGGTCATTAAATTCAATAAACCCTGAGAGGTCTTGGTTTAATTTGTAGCTCTGAATTAACATGACAATACACAAACTGCTCAGTGCACTCCCCCTGACAGATGAACACTAATACCCTGCATATATGTTAAAGTGATCCATGCACACACATACACACACACAAAACACATTATCCTCACAGATAAAAAGCCCACATTAATAAATGATAAGGATTAGAATATAATTTTCTTATGACCAGCTTGATTTATATTCTGTCAGTGAGGACACAGGCAGGAAGGATGGGTGGAAGGGGAAAAACCACTTCAGTCATGTCCTCTAATCACATCCACATTGTTCTCCTGGGAGTCAAACTCCCACCATATTAAACCAACTCCTTCCACATGCTCAAACCTCTTCTGTCCGTATTACCGTTTTCACTTTTGGACATGGACATTGTCCTGATATTGGCAGAGGAGATTCAGCTGAAATCTTGACAGAGAATAATGCACTATAACAGCTTTTTAGCTGATGTTAAAAATGGTCTGTTGCAGCAAACTCAAGCCTCTTGCTGACACCGGCTGACAGAGCCATCTGCATCTTTACCCTCCAGCAATGTTCCTATATGCATGAATGCCTGTATATTTATTACCCCTAATCACAAAGATGTTCTGCAACAGAAACAAAGGTGTCCCATCATTATTTAACTGGAGTACATGCAGATGCACCATGTTTCGCTCAATACATTCTGGTCTTAAAATGAACAGAAAGACTGGAGTGAACATTCATGATTAAGTAGGAACTTGCTCAAAATAATAGTTAAAAAAGGAAAATAAAACTATAAACACACGTAATAATATGCACTTTAGTGTTTCTTTCATTCTTTGAATCTCATATAGTACCTTCTCTAGTACCTCTTTACAGTAACAATTTTTTTGCACAACATACTGCTAATATTGTTTTGATACATTTAATGCATTTGAAGTTTCATCCTCTATTTGCATTTATAAGCACACCAGCATACATGAGACCTGCTGGCCGGCACTGCCTGTAGATTGTGAAACCACCAACAAAGCAGCATGAAAGCATCTGTGCCTGCATTTTACACTAATACTACTAATACTGCCCATTCCTTTTTTCACCCCCTTTCCGCCGGCGAACTGGCAAATGGCAGCACGCGACCTTGAACAGCCTTGGAGAACAGAGCGTCTCACGGGAGGATGAACAACCTTCATTCCCCAATAAGATTGAGTGCCATAGGCTAGTGGACAAAACAGCCGTGTCCAACAAGGACATCCACCATAGGCAATTGGAATGAGAGAACTGAGGATCATGTCAGACAGTCCTCTCACCACCTGGTCTTCATGCCTTCAGGTTAGGTTATAATACTGTCTGCTTTTAATGTGGACTTCACATACCCTTTTATATTTTTCCCTCCCTACATGAAACATGAAGTCTTTGTCACAGCTGAAAATTCCACTTCAAGTCTGATTTACATAAAATATCTATCAAATCACATCATTTTTAAATGTACACTGTAAAAATATAAGCAGGCATTCCAACACACAGGGTTAAAAATAAAAATAGGAGTTCAAATATTCCTTTACAAAATGAGAAGGATCACTCCAGGGGGAAGAGCAGAAATGCAAAAGCTGAAAAAAAAGTGATGGATGATAAAAGAGAAAAGTGGTAATGAGAGGGGGAGGTAAAGGAAGGAAGGGACATCCAGCAGAGAAGCTTCTACTATGCTGATAAACTCAACTACCTCTTGAAATTATAGGAGGGGACCATTTGTCATCTTGACTTTATTATTTTTATTTTTGTCATTTGTTTGTTCAATAGAAGAGAGAAAGTACCAAGCACAAAAAAAGTGAAAATGAAAAACATTCAAGGAAGTCGTTATATATTGGGTAGCTTCAGTCAAGTTTTTAATAAGTGTAATTAATGTAGAATATTAATTTATTCAATAAATGTTGTGGTAGTGTGTTGACCATTTTGAGTAAAATAGTTTATTATAAATTGAACGCAAAAATATCAATCTGTAATTTTACAGCAGGTTATGATTAGACTCAAATAAGCCATATATCAACAGTATTGCACCACACATCTCAATAATCTGACTGTTAGGGTTTTTTCTCTAATACTGTTGAGTCTTTACTTTACACTATGAAGTGCCTTGAGATGACTTCTGTTGTGATTCTGGCGCTATATTCCAAAAAACTGAACTGAACTGAATCATTTAATGCCACAGTCTCATTGCCATAGGTTTATAAAATTACGCTTTTAGTTATGCAGTTTGCCTAGATAGTCAATGGTCAACTGTGTTATTATTCCAGAGCAGACATATTCAAGAACCACAGCAACTCAGCCACAAAGTAGCAGACCTTCTCTGGCATTGACATCAGCACAAAAAACGGTTTACTGGGAGCTTCATGACACGAGTTTAAATGGCCAAGCAGCTGCATACAAGCCTTTACATCACCAAGCACGACGCCAAGTTTTGGATGAAGTGGTGTAAAGCATGCTGCCACTGGACTCGAGTTATGAAAACATGTTCTGTGGAGTGATGAATCAGGCTTCTCTATCCGGCAGTCTAACGGATGAGCCCAAGTTTGGCAAAAGCAAGGAGAATGTTACCTGTCTCACTGCACTGTGCAAACTGTAAAGTCTGGTGGAGGAGGAATAATGCTATAGGGTTGTTCTTCTAGGGTTGTCCTGAGCCCCAGTTCCAGGAAATCTTAATGCTTCTATGCAATTCTATGGTTCCAACTTTGTGGGAACAGCTTAGAGAAGGTCATTTTCTGTTTTAGCAGGGATGTGCCCCAGTGCACAAAGCAAGGTACATAAATTCGTGGTTGGATGAGTTTGGTGTGGAATAACTTGACTGGCCCACACACAGCCCTGATCTCAACAGCATTCAACACTTTTGGGATTAATTAGAAAAGAGACTGTGAGCCAAGCCCTCTTGTCCAACACCAGTGTCTGCCCTCACAAATGCGCTTCTGCATTAATGGACAAAAATTCCCACATACACACTCCAAAATAAAGTAGAAATCCTTCCCAGAAGAGTGGAAGCTGTTATAACCGCAAAGGGGGAACCAACTCCATATTAATGGCAATGGACTTGGAATGGGATGCCATAAAAACTCCTGGAGGTGTAATCTGTAGATGGCCCAATACTTTTGTCCATACAACGTATTCAAAAGAAGAAGACTGGCTTGTCACAGATAGAGATCTAATAAGAGTAGTTTTGGCTTCATAGTTTACATTCAAAACTGTCTGTAGCTCATGCAGCAGAGTAGCATCACAGCTGAGCAGACAATGCTGTCAAGTTAGATGATTGTCTTCACCTTCAGTTACTAGATGGTATAATGCCTTGCTGGAAAGCTGATAAACAATGACAGCATCATTTTCCCTTTTCAGAACACCTAACCTACTATACTATAACTAAGGAATAATGGCCAATTTTATGAGTATATTAACTCATTTTATGTGTAGCTTTATATAAAATAAATAAGCTATATGTTTATTTCACAAAAATTCTTGTTAGTCACAAGTTACTGATAAAAACATGAAATAATATTAGTCAACAGGACTTGAGTGTTTGATAATGGATATCATTAATTTTTTTTAACTTTTTCTGAAAAATGTATTTGTTTCTATCCATCTTAATGTGCTTTTGTTTAGGCTTTGATGTGGCTTTACAACTGATAAAACAGACAACTGGTTCAGGATATTCCATAGTTCATCATTGTGTATTTTAAGAACACTGATTGAGCCAATGGAGTGGAATAGTAGTTCATTATTACTGTTGTTACAATTGAATGTTTTCTGTGTGCAGGTTAAAATGATTTTGTGAGTTCAGTTACCAAAGCAAGCAGCCACATAATGACTTATTGCCACAGTGGGGACAATTTCTTAGAGATACCATGGAAAACCGTTAGACTTGATGATAATCAGTATCCAATTAGCATAAATTTGCATATATTTGCATATATTGGACATGGTAAACTGTGTAATACAGGCTGAACATCCTGACAACAGATGTGTAGTGAAGCTTCAACCTCGCACTGGACGAGCTGATTATTAAGATTCACAGATGAAGTACTATATACTGAGGACAATTAAAAAAAATATGGATTTAAAGTAATGGAAAACTGAACTGAAACATAACGGTTTGCACTTAAATAATAGGGTCTTACAGAAAAGCCTGGGTTCCCGCCCCCCATCGGGGCTGTGGATGACCCGGGTCTGCCGGACCTGCCTCTGTCTGACTTGCTTCTGGGTAGTATGGCAGCGGCGTACCACCCTCAGTGATAAGTACATTCTGTGACAAACACACACTCACACACACATTCATATCATGTGTATGTTTGTATGTTTGTGTATAGAGTTTATGGAGCTCCTTTTGGCAAATCAAATGTGTTTGGCACAACAAAGCATTCAGACGATGATTCTGCTTGCTAATGCTGCCAGACAGGACAGGTCTGAAAAAAAAAGAAAAAAAAGAAAGAAATTGGGGCTTTTCGGGGATATACCTTTAGTGGTCACAGTGATGGTGCGGAGGTACTTTAATCAAGGACCATGCTTAAGTAAATTTTGTAGTCATTGACTGATAGGGTTTTCATCCAATTATTAAAAACAATCCTTACATTTAAAATTATGTTAGTTTGTCCCATTACCTTTGAGTCTCTGAAAATGTTGGGCTGTGTAAAAAAAAGCTATAATTCCTTAACAGTTAATGCAGTTCTTTGATTAAACCCCTTAAATCAAAGCTGAAAGTCTGCACTTCTATCACATCTTGATTGTTTGATTTAAAATCCACTGTGGTGGTCTACATTGTGTCCTTTTCCAAAAACTTATGGACTTTCTAAAATTTTTAAATTTTTTAAAATTCTAGTGCTTCAACAAATACTGCTGACAATGACAAAATTAGAAACATGGCTAATTAACTGCTGGCGTCTCAAAATTGTATTTATGAAAAGTCCATATATACATATACAGTCAAATATTATACTATACATTAAATGATAGTAAATTGTACTTCTTATATATACAAATAATTTAAACAGCTTTACACAGTAACTACGGCTGTGATTGTCATGTATACAAGAGTACAAACATTGTTTTACAGCAGCTGGATGGACTTGTGTTCTGCAGTGTGACAGTGTTTGGCAGCGTGCAAATGAGCAAACATCCAGGTGGTGCAAACAGAGCTGGCAAGACAACAGCAGCCAAGGTATAGCAGGAGAGACAAACTTAAAACCAAAGAAATCAGGAGTTTGAAGCTTCAAATTGGTTCTTCAGTGAAGCAAAATGTTCTTAATCCACAATGTCTCTGAAGGAAAAAGGTCCCACATGTCAGTTTGTCCACTTTAAAAATCTGAACAAACGTGTTTTCCAGTTCTGTCTGCTGGGCTTCTGGTTTGCTTTTGTTTAGCTCTGTTATTGAAGGAGCTTCTTTTTGATGTACTGACAGAGGCAGAGGGGGGCAGTGTTGCAGTGAGTTCTCTGGTGTCTGAGGTGTGATGGTCCTGAGAGCCTCTCAGATACCAGAAGTTTCACATAGGCTGCACTGTAGGTCATCAGTAGCTGGTAGGCTTTAGCCTGCATACAAGGACACAGACAGACATTAGTAAGATCTGCATGTAAAAAATGTGAATTTCTTGTTGGTGGAATTGAAAGTATCAAAGTATAATCATGAATGCATTTTTTAAATTATTTGTCTATGGGTTAAAACAAGGGGCTCATTAACCAAGCAAAAAGGTCTGTAATATATTAATATAAATTATGTATCAGATATTAGCTGCAAATACTAGTGCAGCATATAAGTGTGATCATCTTTAATAAGTGGATAAAACCACTAACTGGACCCATTAATGTGAAAAATCCATCATTTACAGGAAAACAATCATTTCCAGTTTAGGAAACTAGAATTTCAACCAGTAGCTCAATTTCACAGGTTTTACTTTTGATTAATTTTTTGCCAGAGTGTGCGTGAATGGTTGTTTGTCTCTCTGTGTTGGCTCTGCAACAGACTGGCAACCTGTCCAGAGTGTACCCTGCCTTTCGCCCTATGATAGCTGGGATAGGCTCCAGCACCCCCCGCGACCCTGAATTGGACAAGCGGAAGAAGATGAATGAATCAATGAAACAGAAAACTGTTGAACCATATAACTTTACACTCGCTGGCCACTTTATTGGGTACACCAATAAAGCCAATCATATGGCAGCAACTTGGCACTTTTAGATATGGCTGAATTTCAAACCAAGCATCAGAATGGGGAATAGAAGTAATTCAAGTAAGTTTGAATGTGGTATGGTTGTTGGTGCCAGACCAACCATTTCAACAAAAAATTCTGCAGCAACTGTGTGATGCTATCATGTCAATATGGACAAAACTCTCTGAGGAGTGTTTTCAGCACCTTGCTGAATCTCTGACAGAAAGAATTAAGGCTGTTCTGAAGGCAAAAAATGGTCCAACCTAATACTACAAAGGTGTACCTAATAAAGTGGTCAGTGAGTGTAACCTGCAGTATATGCTATCATTGGTTTCCTATACAAAGGGGTGTGTCTAGAGGGTGGGCATATAGTGGCACTGAGCCCTTGAAATATGACTGGCTCCTTCTGGTGCCCCCCACCATAGCCATTGGATAAGAGCACTTTAAATCTCACAGTACCTTTGGATAAGAGCATGGATGGGAGTAGTAGGAATGTAACTTCATCCATTTACTCAAGTACAGGTCACCATGGGAAATACCAGGCTGCTCCCTAGTATTTCCATAAAGAGTCACCACAGCTGATGAATCCACACATGTAATTTTGCACAGATTTTATGCTGGAAGGTCCCCAGCTCCTCCAGGCCGTATGTCAAAGTGTCCTTGGGCAAGACAATAAATCCAAAGTCGTTCCTGACTCCATTGGAGTGTGAACGTGTGTTATAGTTAGATGTACTTAAAGGCATAAAGTGCTGTATGAATGTGTGTGTGAATGGTTAAATGAGTCTTGTAGCAAAAAGTACTTTGAGTGCTCAGTTAGAGTTAAATAAAAGCACTCTGAGTACTAGTCCATTTACCATTTGTACAGGTTTTTATGTATTTTATGTATTTCTATATTAATTTTCTACCTCTGCTCTAAGTAGTGTAGTGGTTTGCACATTTGCCTTACAAGCAAAAGGTCCCTAGTTCAATTCCAGGTGGGGGCAAGAGTCCCTCTCACCACAGAGTAGGCATCGAGCATAAAACCAAATTACCGATGCAAGTTAATCTGCTGTGGCGACCCCTTGGGGAGAAGGGGGAGCAGCTGAAGGTGCATTCCATTATACTCTAGATGTAAATATTGTACTTTTGATTCAATGCTAATTGTTTTAAAGCTTTAGGTACTTATTATTTTGCTGCTAAATTATTTTATTACGGGTCAAGCTACCCAACAATCTTGAAGTAATTAAGTTCATTAACAGCTGAAAAACTAAAGTAATATACACATCAGTTAATCAAAAATTATGAAAAAAATTTTTGATTATACAACTTATGGACTATTAAGCTAATTCAGCAGCTGTTAATGAAATAAAAATTTTAAATACTTTTTTCAATTTGCACAACATTAAACATTTGTTTAAACACTTCTGCAGCACCGCTTTACATGATGAATTAGTCAGTACAAACCAAGACTTCTGTGAGTAACAGTTTTGCTGATACTTTACATTGGTTACCTAAAAATCATCATCATCTCTCTCACCTGAGCAGGTAAAGATGCATCTGGGATCAAGCTGTAGTTTGTAGTGACTTTGGAATCCACCTGCTGGTTGGATGAGGTGCTGCCTGCATCCTCATTTCCCAGCAGAGGCCTTTGTTCTTCGGAGCCCTCCTCCTCCAAGTCTGACCCACCAGCCTCGGGGTCACTGGGCGGCACCTTGGTCACCAGGACAAGATGGGACATCCTGCTCTTCAGTTTGTTCTGATGGGAGTTAGACATTGATTTGATCATTTTAACAGCTTTCAAAGACTAAAATTCTGTTTGTCTAAGGTGCACAGCTACATCCTGGAATTGTTTCTATCGATTTTAAAGGAGGGCACACACTGGAGCTCCAGAAAAATCAATGGAACAGCAGGAGAGCAAACAGAGGGACATATGTACACAACTCTCTCACCTGGGTGTCAGATGTCGCAAAGCTGAGCTCCTCTAAAGTTTCAGTTAGTGCACTCAAACAAGGGGACAGGTCCCAGTACACAAAGTACAACTGCAGAGAGACACAGAGGGAAATACAACAACAGACATGATTCAGTTTGTCCTTTGTTAGATCACTGATGCCTATTAATCACTACATAAGCTGAACTTGTTCATTTTAATGGGTCTGTTTATTGTAACAACATTAACAACAACACACTGCATTAAAAGACACACATGGTATTATTACTCCCTTGGGACACTTTAGTTTGGTCCCTTCTTTCCTTTTAATCTGACTCTTAAAACTTTCTGTCGTTAAGATTCTACTTTTGCAATAACCTTTTTAAAAAATAACTAGATAGATAATAATAAATAGAATCACTTCCTTTCCTGTTGTACACACTGGTTATGTTTGTGAGTTTGGTTGTCGGTAGTCAGTTTTCTCTGGTGTCTTGTTTTGGTTTTGGCTTACCTGCTGTCCGATTGTCTTCATCTGTGTCGATTACATGCACCTGTGTCTTGTTCCCCAGTTAGTCCTGGGTGTGTTTCTCTCTCTCTCTCTCTCTCTCTCTCTCTCTATATATATATATACATATATATATATATATATATATGTATATATATATATACATAATTTTCAGTCAGCTTCATGAAATTTGGTTATTCAGTCTGCCTGAGTCCTGTATTTGAGTATTCTCTACCACAACCGCAATCATCAGGAAGACTGACAGTTCAGTCCAGATGATGATCATCAACATGGTCCAAGCCACACATCATCAGTGCTGAAAAGACTGGCTGTTTTCGGTGTGCTGTATCAAAGCATAAATGGAAAGTTGACTAGAAGAGAAAAGTGTGGTATTAAAAGCTGCACAAGCAACAGGGATGAATGCAGACTTGAGAGGATTGTTGAGAAAAGCCAGTTCAAGAACTTGGTAGACTTCACAAGGAGTCAGTGCATCAGAAGCTACCAAGAGCAAGATTAGAAACATCCAAATCCAAAACAGAAACAAGCTGAAAGCCACTATCAAGGAAACTTGGGCCTTGCTAACCCCTCAGCAGTGCCATAAGTTGACTACCTCCATGTCATGCTGCATTGATGCAGTAATTTGCGGTAAAGCAGCCCCAAGCAAGTATTGAGTGTATAAATGAACATACTTTCGATACATTTCTGTATATTAACTCCTTTATGTTTGAGCTCAGGAAATGCTCCAATAATTTGAAAAACTGGATTTCTGACTTTCATGAGACATCATCAAAATTAAAACAAAAAAATTCAATGAATTTCACTAATATAATTGCAAGAATGGAATTATGTTTTGCACACATAATACTGAGAGCATTTGGTCTGACCTCAGTCACATAAAATGATTATTCAGTTTGTTTACTTTACCTATTACCTATTAACAACACAGACGCTGAATTTTTATATCATCTGGATCATCTGTAAAGGAACTCTATCCAGTAAATGTAGTGGTGCACAATGTCTTGAACAGTTGGACTGTAAGATATGTGGTATAGCTGCAAATAGGAAAAATTACTTTAGAATATTTGACTATTTTCTTGTGATTTAAAAAAAATGTTTGAACAACTTCTGGTATGTAGTTGCTTTGAGGTTTTTGTTTTATTACACCTCCTCATGGGTTGTTGAGTTGTTATCCTGTTGCGTCACTGACCACATGGTTTAATTGTGACCACCTTCCCTTTTCTTACATTCTGGTCTCTTTGTTGTTGTTTTTTTACAGTGTTTTGTAGAAAACAAACAACTCTAAAAAATAGCAAATTAAAATGAGTGTATTGGTTTTAAACAACAGGAAACAACAGTGATGAACATCAGGAGACTAACCTTCATGTTTCTACTGCAGTTCTGCACCCAATCAGCCACGCCCACCAGCAACTTGTGTCTTACCAACCTTTCATTGACCTGGATCAACCGAATATCTAAATTTATGTTGATCTGACACACAAACAGTTTGAGAATTAATTCAGGGTCATACCTGTGTCAAAGAAATATTCCTCAAAAGTATAAAAAAATTTAGAAATTCAAACTAGATGTGTCATTACAGCTGACTTACCGCCTTGTTATTGCAGTGAAGGATGAAGATGATGGCAGTGGTGAGGAAGATGGAGACCAGACTGACAGAGAGACAGAGGACCCAGTAGTCAGTAACAGTGATGTAGAGGTGGAGGGTGGAGAACACGGCACAAAACACCACCACATACAGTACCTAGTGGAAGCAGAGGAGCTGTTGTGACTGTCATTTATAAATCCAATATTTTAATGTCAGATATGAAGCTGGAGCCACAGGGCAGTTTGATCAGTTTCAAGCAGTAGTTCTCAAATTGCTGGGTGGAAATATGAAGTGAAACTAAGTTGAATGAACAGATATTTTTTAAAGGAAATAAACAAGGGTGTGCTGATGCTTTTGACCTTTATTTAGCTAAAATTCATCTCCTTTTTTTATTGTCAGTGCTGCAATATATAAACTTGTCAGTTTTGGGGAATGCCAGAAAAAGGTCCACTTGCAAGAACACTGGCAGTGGCGGAGGAAATTTCACATGATCTACTTACTGTAAGCAGAAGTTTAAAAGTATAGTCCGTGTGACTGTATTGTTGTCACATGCAATCTGTCATGATGTTAGCTTCCTGTCAACTAATTTCCTGTTTTATTATGTTAGTGTATGTCATTTTTATTTTTGTTGCTAGTTTACCCCTCCTTTGTGACTGTCTGTCCTGCCCTGATTAGCCTTCCCTGTGTTGTCCTTCATACCTTAATCAACCATTCACCTTCTCAGTATACATCCCTCCTGCTTTGGACTCTGAGGTTGCTAGACTGCTGTCAAGCAGTCATATTCAAGTTTCTTGTTTTCCAGTTCCTTGCTTTATTTATCATTTGTTAATTTTTGGTTTATGTTGAACTTTATTGGATGTTTTTGACTTTCCCTTTCCTGCATTTCTTGCACTAACTGTGTTTCTGAGTATGACCCCTGCCTGCTTAATTATA
The DNA here is from genome assembly GCA_015106775.1 of Etroplus canarensis. Lineage (NCBI taxonomy): Eukaryota > Metazoa > Chordata > Actinopteri > Cichliformes > Cichlidae > Etroplus > Etroplus canarensis. The sequence goes on along the minus strand of VUQH01032941.1, from coordinate 222 downwards.
AAGAAAATTATTTTGTTAATATATATGTATATATGTGTGTATATATATATATATATATATATATATATATAGAGAGAGAGAGAGAGAGAGAGAGACATACACACACACACACACACACACACACACACACACACACACACACATATATATATATATATATATATATATATATATACATACACACACATATATAGGAACGGGGGAAGTGTTTCTGCTCAAAAA
>VUQH01032939.1:6651-33705 GCA_015106775.1 Etroplus canarensis | reverse complement strand
CTGGCTGCCAATTATCTACCGAATACAATATAAAATATTAATTCTCACCTTTAAGGCCATTCACAGCTTTGCTCCTCCATATCTCTCTGACCTCATTCACATCACCATACCTACTCGCACCCTCAGATCTTCTTCTTCTCTGCACCTGAATATTCCTTCTGTTCACCTTATTACCATGGGTGGGAGAGCGTTTAGCCACTCTGCCCCCCAGTTATGGAATTCACTTCCACCAGACCTCCACAATATTAGTTCTCTCCAACTCTTCAAATCCAGACTAAAAACTCATCTGTTTAGGCTTTCCTATTCCCTGTAGGAAGAAAACCTGTTCAAATGTCTGTACAGTTTATACTGAACTCCATGTTGTCCATGCATGTGTATGTTTATCTCTTGTTTTTAGTGTATTTATCTTCTTTAATGTTTTACCTGCTCTATTTATACAGGGACCTTGAGTGTCAAGAAAGGCGCCCTTAAAAAATATTATTATTATAAAGCTGAACAGCACTACAACACCAAACAGAACCATTTTTTTACAATTCAAGAAACTTTATGAAAGTGGCACATTACACCTCAATTGTATTCTGCTCCCTTTTATTCTCCACCAAGCGGTCACCATGGTCGCATTGGTAATTTGGTAGAGGTTTTACCCTTCCTGCTCTTCCTGACGCAACCCCCCATGGTGAGGGGGGTTTGTGTCCACACCTGCAGTCGAACCAGGGACCTTTCACTTGTAAGGCGGATGTGCAAACCACTGTGCTACAGGGGACACCTTCACACCCACAGGTCAATGTAACACTAAATTCAGCTGCCACCATTTAAAACATTTACATATTCTGCTTACACTGTGCTTGCAATTTGTTCTGCAATTCCATGTCTCTGAGGAAATTAGTCCATCTGACTCACTGGCACAGAAAATCCTGTGAAGTTTCAGAGTTGTGTTCAGTTTCTGTTATAAATAATGAGAGCTGTTTCGTGTTTTCGGTAATGATGGGTTTAGTTAGGAGGAAAAAGATTAGAGGGTAAAACAAAGTGGGTGGGCAATGATTTGGGTGACAGCGGTGAAAAGCACAAAGCAGGAGTTCTCACGACATCCACCCACTCTGTGCAGTAAGGTGACAACACATTTATGGGCTGGACATCGAGCTCCTCCACACCTACCTACACACTCACAAAAAGAATAAAAACCTGCATAACAAACATAGGGAGCTGCAATACACTGAGAAGCCTGAAACACAAGAATAATAAATCTCTGGTACTTACAACAGACTATAATGACAGGGTGAACATCTTTCCACAAGTGGGGATCTGTAGCCACTAATTGGATGCTAAGCTACACATCCTTGAAGCATACATACATATGTGAGGGGGTCTCCATCCCTCAAATCACCACAGGAAGGAGTCAGCCAATCACAATCTATTTTTATCCTCGTAACAATGGGCTGGTACATTAACAGATTACACTCTCCATTTCCCCCAGGATATCAGCTTAACATTTCCACATTAGGGTGAGAGGGAGAGATAGACAGAGGGTAGGAAAAACTGCACGTTTAAGTGAGAATCATAGAGGCAAACAAAAAATACACCGCTATGAAAGACATGTTTGTGCATGATAATAAGAAAAAAAACCTCCACCCACTTACACAAACAGGTAAGTGGGTGGAGGTGTTAGTAACTACACTGTGGGTTCCACATATCAGCTGTGGACACTAGTGCACAACAAACCTAAATAAATAAATAAACTTCAACCCATAATATTGCGTATAACAATAAAAATTATGGAAAGGAAGGGCATAACTGACTGCAAAAATATAGACATGCATGTACACACAAGGTAGTATGTGATGCTTTGTGCATCTTGCAGTGTCATCTGCACCTGCTGTCCCAAATCTGCTCTGTTGTGCCTGAAGTCACATGGCAGATAAGAGAGATTAAATATAGTCCTGACACCCTGCAAAGACAATATTTAACACACTTAGGACCTGTATATGTTTATGTAGGTGTGCGTATATTTGTGCGACAGAAATGCAAGTACATGTTTAGACCTCAGCTTTACCTGGGGTCATGCAAAGCACTAGTTTTGCAGCCCACAATCACACACAAACACAAAAAAGTGGCCTTGCTATATACCTGCCCAAGAAACATGTCACTTCTCATGATGGTTACAAAGCATGCTGCCCTTCAGGGGTGTCATTACATAAGCGGGAGGGGGGGGACAAAGTCCTGCTATTTTTACATCAGCAAACATCTTCAAACGCAAAGAAATGCTAGCCCACAGCCAATTCTGGCAACACACAGAACAAACGAGAGGAGAGGAGACTGTAAGTAAATAACAAATAATGAACAAGGCTGGTTCAACCGCCAACCAGCATGCACATACGCTGACACCCAGTAAATTTGGGAATGCTGTGCATTAGATAAAGAGAGGAGGTAAGTATGTATCATGAAGAAGAGGGTGATAGCATTAGGAGAAGTATGACAAGGAGCAGGAATTTTTAGGGGGATGCACCAAGGAAAGCAGAAAATAACTATTCAAATGTGTTGTAGATATAACCATGTGTAACCATGTATAACCATGTGTTGTATGTATAACCATAACTTTTATCTATCCCACTTTATCTCTGTCACAAAAAGTCCAAAAAGTAGGTATGTTGAGGGTACTGAAACACATACCCTATACACTCAGGTATGTGTGAGGCACAGCTACATTATATACACACATCTTTTTTCAGCCAATTAATCCATGAGCCAGAATTAAAGCACTCATTCAATCTAGTGTGGGTGGCAGCGAACATGGCTGGTGTAATGCGACCAACACACTGATGTCCAGACCCAGCTGCCAACAAATCCTCATGACACAAGACCAATCTGACACACTATGAATCACTCAAACATGCACTGAAACTGGGCTGTGAGACACTCAAGCGCAGACCTACATTTCTATACATACACAGTGCAGTCTCCAGTGTGAATCACCTGTGTTGGTAATTCACTGCAAATCAAAACCTTATTCCATCAATGGTTCACGACTCAAGCTGGATACATTTTTAATTATCACTAATCAAAGAAATATATATCAACATGCCCCACTAACACCATAGCTAAATAAGTCATTACCAAGATCTAAAAATGATCTTATCGAAGCGTTCCTGTTTTGAAGGAAACATACATTTAATATACGCTAACTTAAAAATTTGAAGAGTCATAAAAGTCAATCAAGAATAACTAGAAATTTGAACATAAGAACACAAGGTTATAACAAAAATAACTAAAGCTGGCAAGAGTTTCCAAAATATATAATACACTGGCAGAGAACACACCCTATTACCGCCTTAACTACAACAGAAGGAAACATTATGAGTAACAATAGTTAAGCGCAAGTAAGTGTATTACCAAAAATAAACATCTTCAAAGCCAAGTCCCTTGTAATCTAAAACTGTACTTGAATAGAGAGTATCCTTTTAAGGGTTCAAATTCTCATATCGCACTTTGAGGAGCTGCTACACTCCAGTCACAGCTGCTATCTATCACAAGAGAGCTAAGAAGGAAATGTCTGTAGAATGTAGGAAAACTGGCTAAACACCGGATGCCTGTCATTACTCACATGTTTACACAGCCTAGAATGCAAACGCCAATACGCAATGGAAAAATGCCTGTTATCCTTACCGTACATCGGTCGTGATGTGGAAGTCGCTCACTATGGACGTTAATGTTTTCTTAATGCAGCTTCAGCTCCTCATACAGACACACTACTGTGCCTAGAGGCACTGGAAATTCATACAAGCACACACCGCTCACCCTGGGATAAATGCCTGCACGTGTGCTTGGAGCTAAAAGGCATATGAATGTGCACCGTGATTGGTGCAGAGCCTGGCTCGATGCTATGAGTTACACACACTCTCACACACACACACACACACACACTCCCTGCCATGCAGACACACACACAGTTGTTCACACACTTGCGCACAAAAAGGGGCTGAGAGGCAACGTCAGAGAAAAGCGTGCCGTGATGACCTTGGATTTTCCCATTCTTCTGCAACAGTGCTCCTTCTCAACAGGGGCAGTGCAGATTTGACATGCAAGCATACAAGCACACCAAACTCACTTCTAGTATATCTCTCAGTTGCAGAGACAAAAAAGAAAAATCAAGGAGCGACAGAACAAGGGAAAAATGTGCACCACAGGGATGAAAAGGGAGAATACCTCCCTCCCACTCAACCTCTTCCTCTCTTCACTCCCTCCCTGCATCACTCTTCCTCTCCTCGCCATCATTAATCTTCCCATCTCTCCTGCTTTACTTAAATTCAGCTTTTCCTTCTATGCTTATGCAACTTTCTGCCACACTTCCTTACTGGAGGAAATGTGTGATTATATAACCACGTGCACTGATATTTGCATAAACAAATGCAAATAACATTCCCTTTAAAGAAGTCAGTTTGCTCATTCTCTCCCAGGTTTAATTTCCTAAAAAAAAGTGGACAAAAGCAACAAAGCTTGCAGACCTTGACACTAGCACAAAATGAATGTACCACAAAAGCAAAACTTTCAAAGGAATCCATGTTTTGATCAGTATTACCACAAAGCCATTAAAAAGAGATACAATCATCACGTAATTGGCTCTAATGCACAATTTGGCAGTGTTTTAAGCAAAAACCTCACAATGCTGCAGTGTCCTTATTAAAGCTTAAATGAGCACTTGATATACTTTTTTTCTGCTCAGTCTCTCCAGTATACAATTTTACAGTCTTCTGAACATCAATTTACAATATTACGTACATGAATTCTAACTGAACTACCAGCACTTAAAAAAAAAAGATATTAGCTGTTTCTCTCTATGAAGCATCCATGATCATAGCAGCTGGTTGTGAGAAAGCTAAAATCCATCATAAAGCTCAATTTCATATTTCCAAAACGTGCTCAGTTGCCACTGATTTGAACAAGGAAAAGCGATATCAGTACTAGTACAATGAATTGAAGTTGGTAATAAATTGAACTTAGTTGGCAACTTATAAAATCAGACCCAGCTTGAGTCAGCTTGGATCTTAAGACTTCCTGAATTTAAATGAACATTTTAGTGATTCTCTTCTTCTGTTTTTTCCATATAAAGTACTAGGATCACTTGTATAGTATCGGTTTTCTTACCTAACTGGCAGCATGTACAGCCAAGTTTTGTTCCTTGTACTTGCAACCTGTACTCTCTCTACAGTACTTGCATGACTTTCAGATGAATAAATCAAAGTTTCAATTGTTTTTAAATCCAACAAATAGCACTATATTAATGCAAACATAATGAAAGTCAACATTAAGTCCCAAAGCAATTAAACGTCCCAGGCTAAAAAACTTTAGCTTTAACTGGACAACCCCACTCAACAGCAACTTAACTTGAAAGCTCAAACAACTTTAAATGCCAAATAGTCGTTTCCATTTTCACAATTTTTTTTTAAATTAAGCACAATGTGGAAATATGGGAGAAAGCAACTTTTCGATGAGACCACCCTCTGCCATGATTTTAAAACAGAGTAGCGCAAGACAGAACACAGAGGAGGTGATGCTGTCACTTACCCTTGCCAACACGATGGTCCAGAAGGGTACGACAGTCCAGTGCCAGCCTCTGAGAGGCTGGGACATCAGGCACAGGCAAGGGCATGGCAGGCAACAAAGACTGACACACTCAAACAAACACTGCTCCTTTCATAGACAGAAACCTTCCTTTCCAAATCCAAAGACAAAATATGATATAACCAGCAGGCTAAAAATCTTCAGTTATTTAGGAAACTTCCAAGAAGCACACCTACCCATAAACCGACACAACTATATTTTCATTCAATCAAGCGTTAAAAAAAACTTAAGCATGAAATTTTAACTCAAAACAAAGTTCTCCGAGACACTCTGCTGAACACCAACTTGTTTGTCCTTGTCACAAAGCTTCCTAGTAATTTATGCTAGTACATAGGTAGGTTGTCCGCATTAATGGAGAGATTAGTGATTAGTCCTTCTATAGCAGCTCTGCTCCTGCGTGCAGCCCTCTCATTAATAAACATCTCACTGACACAATGGACCCCACTATCCTGCAGGAATCTCTCTCTGGGCAAGAGAGAAAGAAAGAGGAGGGTGGAGAGAAGCAGGGCAAAAGGGGAACTGTGGGACAGCCATTCAGTGAGGGGGTTTGAGGTTCAAGGAATGCAGCCATGGATGTCAGTGGATGTCCCATAGGCAAAATGTCTGCTGGGTGATTTAAGTGTAAGTTCATCACAGGACCAGGCACATCACACGCATGGCTGCACAACTGTAAAGCTAAAACCAGAGAACGTCCAAAACGTTTGCTGTTCTCTGATAGAAGTAGATTGTTATGGAATCTGTTAAGCTGATTTTTAAAACTTACTTTTCCTTTTCAACTTTTGGAGGAGGTAGTGCTAAGAGCAGGTGTAAAACAGCTTGGGTTACCGCACCTGACATGTTGGTTCTCAGTCACAAGGAGGCGTTGCTCTTCCAGGATCAAAGAGAAGGGGAGATGGGTGGCTCTTCAGTCCCGAACTGAGTCTCCACCGGCGCTTCGAAAATCAGGAAAGTCGCTGGATTGTCTTTGGCCTGCTAAAGTTAGAATGCCCAAATTAGCGGAAGCGCCAATACATATCGTTGATACTGAGGATGTTTGAACCTATCAAAGTACGGAAACACCCAGTCTTATCATTTTCTCAGCCAGTGACCAGAGCACGTTGAAATAATTTACAGCACCGGGACAGAAATATGAAAACATGCCAGTTACTGGCAAAGTAATTAGACGTTAGCAACGCTAGCCAGTACGCCTATTCATCCCACAGTATTTCACTACTTTACCTTGAATTCGATTAAGTTTATACATGAACTTCTGGCTACCAACTCTGACGAACCTTACGCAAACTGCTAAGTGCAGACATCGCTGTTTACGCCTGCTAACTGCCTATGCTGCTAGCTAAGCATGACTAGCTCCTGGTCAACGAAGCCCCCTGGCTGAAATAATTAACGTCTGAACCCATTGTTGCTTACCATGAAGTGGAAAAACGTTAAAGAGCCATACGGACAGTTACGGTCGGACTCCTTAGTTAAAGTTCAGTTACGCCAAGACACCACTTATTTAGTTAAGCCAGCCAGGCAGCTAGCAGTCGTTACCGGCGAGCTGTACCTAAGTGACAGCCCACCTCTGGACAGCATCCTTAGTCATGTTTGAACATGTACAGCACACACCCTGATCTGCTTCTTCTTTTCATTTACTTGATAAATACTAGAAATACGAGCAAACCAACATACAGACACAGCTGATGTGTCATAAGATTTCTAGCAGCATAACAGCGATAATAATAAATATTACAGTATTGTAAGAGCATTAAAAACGCATGTTGTTACGCGTAAAGTTACTGGTAAGCACATGCTAATGTAATATAAATCCATCTGGTGAACGCCGGTGATGTGGCAAAGCAGCAAACAAAATTATAAAAGTGAAGAGGACACTGATAGTCATATTTATGACACACACTGGCCTGTCCAGTATCCTTTCCATTCATGCTGACCTGTAATAGAGATCCAGACATGTGAAGAGATTTGTTCAGTGATGCAAGAATGACTAAAAACAACAACAACAAAAGGGATCTCACTATTAGGTAGGGTGACCAGATCCCAACACATTAAATGTGGGACAAACGCTGTGTTTGTGTGGGACAATGTGGAACACAATGCTGGGAGATAGTCTGAAATTTTCATATGTAACTTAAATTAGAACTACAATGAACTGTGCAGGTTTCTGGATTGGCCTTTAGCATGTAAAGGCCAATTATAATTTAATGCAATTTTTTCAACTCTCTCATTAAATAAATATAATAAGAATGAATTGGAGCTTAAGTATGTTCTCTTTTATTTCACCTGCTGTTCTGCCTGATAACCATTTGTGGGTTTCAGAATGAATACATCCACTGACTGTCTTTTTTGAGCCATAGCTGATCATTTTAGCATTTTTAGTCAATTATGACACATATACTGTGTCACTTCATGCCAAAATTTAAAAAAAAAACTTTAGCAAAAGAGACATACTTCTCAGTACACATTTCTGCTTCTTTTCCTTTGTGGTGTTTTTCATCTTATTTACCAAAAACCACAAAGCTTGTGATTTTATTGATGTAACTTTCCCTGATGGCCACAACATTAGACAGGTTAACCTTCACTTGACTATAATAAAAAAAGAACCTGTCCTGTTTTCTTCACGTGCATCAGGTAAACGCCAGACTTCAGAAAAGTAGATGTTCTGCAGAGCCAGTAAAATGTTGGACATTGTCTCAAGCTGTGGGACAGGGGGACAAGTAGTAAAACTGATGAGCAGTCCCACATAAAGAGGGGCATTTGGTCACCCTACTATTAGGCATTTAAAAATAGAAGGGGAAAGAAATCACACATTATCAAAACTTCTTTAAAATAAATAATGTGTATTGTAATGATGGATTCTAGAGATGAGGATGGGACATTATGTTGTGCCTTAAGTCTTCTTTCTGCCAGCTGGTGGAAGCACTGAGTCACAGTTAAACAAGTCTTTTCCACTTATTGTGGACATTCAAAAAATTCTTATCTTCCTAAATCAGTCTTTCATGGTAAGTAAAACAAACATTAAAAATGGGAACATGTCACTTTTTCTGCCACCTTGACAAAATTTGATGCTTGCAATTTCCCTCCCTGGGGTCTTTTAACCCCTCTGAGCCATCAGTCTGATATGTGGCATTTTGCTGTTGTTGTTGTACTACACCTCCGGCTGTTGATATCCATTTGTTTAATGCTGCTTTTGGTGCATAGGGTAATACTGTCCTGACTTCAACCCATTTGAGGTAGGTATACTTAAACTGAAGCTCAGATCAAATGGGGTTGCCATTTCAATATGTACTTTTAACTGATCGCAGTTACTGTTTTTTCCTGCATGAGTAGCATATCATGACTAACACACAGGTCTTTATACCCTCAGGCTAGAACCTCTGTGGGATTCAAGCCTGTCTAAAATTTCTTGTTAGATAGGTTGAGCTATAAAAATCCAAATGAAATACTAAAGCAATATCATTTACATTCCCTCTAAAGATGTAAATTTTTCACCTTAATGGGGAGCATTCAGGGACTTGTAAAATGGGCTTGGGATCGCTATCTCCTATTCCCATTTTGAAAATGAGGCTGCTTGGTAAGAGACAAGTAATACTCAAAAGCTTTTTGTGGTTTGTGAAAAATTGTTAGTGTTTTTGATGCAACATATTTTTGAGTGGTAGAGAGTAGTAAACTGTGACGTACTCCGAAGCATCTCTTTAATGCCTTGACCCGTACTCACCTTTATACATCTTTGCTTTAAAGAGGTTTGTGTGACTGCCAGCATGTCACACACATAAGCTTTACACCTCAACAGACAGAAATAGCTCTGTGTCCAACATAAGTGAGATGTTTGGCATGCAGTCAGGTGATCAGGTCAATTCTGTTTGCTGGTTTAGCTTTAGTACCTGTGACATTCAGCTGATTAGTGCATGACTAAAACAGTCATGCTAATTATATGCTGGTGTTTATCCTGTAGCAGACTATTTTCTCCTCAGGTGCAAAAAAAGTTCACAGTTTAGCCCGGTCACAAAATAAAACGACAGGCTGAGCATGTAAAGTGGACTGACAGTCACAGACATTTACAACTAATTCTAAAGGCAGGATATTCCAAGATGACACTGGTTTACTCCTTCCCCCTCAATGTTTGTTGTACCATCTCAGAAACAAACATATTTAAATGTGCCTTATGTTGAGGTAGCAGTTAAAGTAGTACTAATTGCCTTAGACCTGGCAGCTATTTTTAGTTGTACAGTAATCAGCGTGAAAGGTCTGAGCTACAGCGTCACAGTGGGGCAGATGGGAACTCATTACATCAGCCTTAGAGGCTTTGCATGTTGCTTGGAGACAATTAGCAAAACAAGTCTCAAAAACTTTAACCAGCTTACAACAATAATGTCCACAGGCCATCTAGAGACATCAGCACAGTGAGGGAATCAGTGCTCACAGGTCTTGTGCTCTAAGCACTTTGGTCCTTTAGTCCTAATTTTTCCCATTTTACCCTATTATAAACACAGAATTATGCTGTGCAGTTTGTGTTGATGTTACCATCAAACCATTTTAAACTGTATATGACACTTGGTAATAAAGAACAAAAACTATCTCCAACTTCTAAATGATCAGGATGTTTATATAGGTTATACACATTAGTCTTTTCTTTGTGTACCATTAATCATCCTAATATTATAAATATAATAACACAAAAATAAATGCAAAGAAATACAAGCAAAAGATTATGTTACTGTTAGGAAAAAAAATTCAAAAATTGTCTTCACGGGGAAGAAAAAGAATAGAAGATTTGCCAAGAATTTCTTAAAGTCTTATCAGATTGAGTGTATTTATACTGTATATCTAACTTCATTAGTTATACCTTCCTAGCACTGGGTTGGAACCCTTTTTGTCTTCAGAGCTGACTTAAATCTTTATGGCATACATTAACAAGATGCTGGAAATGTTCCTCAGAGATTTTGGTCCATATTAACATGATACCATTATGCAGTTGCTGCAGATTTGTCAGTTGTACATACATAATACAAATCTTCCATTCCACCACATCCCAAAGATGCTCCATTTGATTGAGAACTAGATGCTATGGAGCCACTTGAGTATAGTGAACTCAATGTCATGTTCAAGAAACCAATTTGAGATCATCTGAGTTTTTTGACATGGCACATTGTCCTGCTGGAAGCAGCCTTCTAAAGATAGGTACACTGTGGTCATAAAGAGTTTAACATATTCAGCAATACTCAGGTAGGCTGTGGTGTTTAAACTATGCTCATTGAGTATTGAGGAGCCCAAAGTATGCCAAGAAAATATCCCCCATACCATTATACCAGCACCAGCATTCAGAACCATTGATACAATTCAGGATGGATCCATGCTTTCATGTTGTTTATGCCTAATTCTGATCCTACCTACTGAATGTCGTATCTGAAATCAAGACTCATAAGACCAGGCAATTTTATTGAGCCTGTGCAAATTTTAGCCTCAGTTTCCTGTCTTTAGCTGACAGGAGTTACACCTGGTGTGTTCTTCTGCTGCTGTAGCCCATCTGCTTCATGGTTCAAATGTGATGTGCTTTCAGAGATGCTCTTCTGCATACCTTTGTTGTTACAAGTGGTTATTTAAATTACCATTGCCTTCCTATCAGATCAAAGCTGTCTGTCCATTTTCCACTGACCGCTGGTGTCAGCAAGGTATTTTCAATCAGAGAACTGCCACTCACTTGATATTTTCTTTTTTTCAGACCATTCTCTGTAAACCCAAGATGTGGCTGTGCAGGAAAATCCCAGTAGATCAACAGTTTCTGAAATACTTAGACCAGCCCATCTGGCATCAACAACCATTCCCCATTAAAAGTCACTTAAATCACTTTTATTCCTCATTTTGATGCTCAGTTTGAACTTCAGCAAGTCGTTTTGACCATGTCTACATGCCTAAATGCGTAGATTTGGTGTCATGTGGTTGTCTTATTAGATACTTAGTAAACAAGCAGTTAAACAAACATGCCCAATTAAATGACAGGTGAGAAGATAGAAGTAATGTCATTTAATCAGGTTCAAAACACTGGCATCCTGAAAGAGTTTCATGATTCCAACACTCAGGTTTATCACAGGTTTCCTGAGTAGATTGTATCTATCTATCTGTCTATCTGGCTAACATTAAATGTGTTCGTGATTGATTGATTGACTGAACCATGGGAAGCATCACAGCCATGCAGCATGCAGAAGTTGTATGTAGAATTATGGAAGACTCTACTTTGGATTAAAACTCATGAACCTATTCTTTAACTTATTAACATGCATTTTCTCTTTATGTGTTTGTTATAATAATCTGCAGCTTACAAACACAACATATAAAAGCATTTTCTTTTATGAAGAATTCAGGTTTTTAAGCCTTGAAAACATTAGTTAAACAGATGTGTGTAAGTATACACCTACTCAGTAACACTTGAATTTAAATGTTTAGCAAAGGCTGTACGGAAGCACCTCAGGGTCCTGCTGCCAGGTGGGATATGATTCATCTTCCTTGCTTTCACATTCAGCCTTGCTTTGCCTTTTAGGCATTGTTTTTAGCTGTGCACATCCTGAAAGCAATTTGTCACCCCTGTGTCCCTAATTTCACAGACAGGTACTTTAGTAACCAGGAGCACAAGGGCTTTAGGGAACACCACTGTTTTTTGTTAATATTTCCACATCTGAATGAGAAAAATGTAAAATAAAGAGAGTACTAAAGAGAAATGTGACTGTGAATTAATGCTCTTTAACAGACGTGTCGTCCCTGCTTCAAAATGATTTGTTGACTTGGTCAAATAAAAGAGCATTGCTTTTATCTTGGCGTTGTCCTGGTGCCAGTGACCTCAGTTTTACAGGCTGGTAAGAGTGGCTGCTGACTAATTAATCCTCTTTGCACTCTTCACTCCTGCAGCTCTGCTTTGTGGCAGTTCTTGACATCATTTCAAAACAGTCCAGATGGGAACCTACAACCCTGAAAGAACGGCTCCACACATCTTGGCTGGACCTATATTGTGCTCTCCACATCAGTGTTGGATACTGCATGACTGTGGGGACTACATCAAGTTTTATTTTCCTTTTGATAGGTTATGTCTTAAATATCAAATCTGAAGAAATGAGCCAAAATGGATTATGACAAGCTGGATGCATATATCCCATGGCAAAAACTGGACATTAGGATTGGATACACAATATGTGAAGCGCTACAGGTCAGTTTTGTAATGGTTCATGATCCTTTTTTCATTGAATAGGTGTAGAGTGCATCTTATTTCTTTACTCTTGACAGTTGAAACTGTCATTGTAAAAGCACGGGGGAAGGACAAAGTGATCCCTCCACAGCAGAGAAACTCTGTTATGTGACCAAAAAGTCAATAAATAATGCTACCATAATGCAGCACTCACGCACACTTAATATTGTTTTGCTGCCATAATGACAGACTTAATTAAAAATGCTGCTCATCTAATATGAAGTGTTATATCATATCCAGCTTGTGCTGTGCAGATACATGATCTTGGTGAGAATCAGCCTGGTGGTAGTAGACTGTGAGTGGGTGGGACAGCAGTGTCTAGACCAGAAGGACCTGGAGGAGTTTAACTCTGAGCATTAACCAGCTCAGGTCTAAATCTGGCCAGATAATTAATTGGAAAGCTGCCTTTCTTCTGGCACACACTGTGTCAACACGTGGAGCTAACCAGGTGGCCCTTTCTGGCATGGTGAATGTGTGCAGCATAACAGATTTTATCTAGATGAATCTCAGAAGGATTTGTTGTTCAATTTATGTAATTTACGAAGAGTTTCAGTGACCATTAAATCCTCTACACATTGTATTTGGATGGATGAAACTGCAAAGATCCTAAAGATTCTGCACTTGATATCAATAGATGCAACAGTAGCTTTGGTATAGAAAACCAACTTTTGTCTACAAAAATGACAGAATTCCCTTTTCATCATTTCCTCAAATGCTAACACTGCTGGTAGTAGTCATTAAGATTAGCAGTCACTGAAAGTGGAGTGTGTCTCTAATGCAAGTTCACATTAGGCTAATTTGGTGAATTATAGGTCAAATTTAAAATTAAAATGGGCTTACTTTATACTGAGGTTACCTCATGCCTCAATTGTATAATAATTTCTGAATATATACTATATGGACAAAAGTGTTAGGACACCTACAAATTACACCTACAGGATCTTTTATAACATTCCATTTTAAGTTCACAGGCATTAATATGGAATTGGTACCCCTTTGCAGCTATGGTAGCTTAAGGTGTTTTGGGCAGCCTTTCTACAAGAATTTGGAGTATCTGTGGAAATCTTGGTTTATTCATCCAGACAAGCATTCTGACACTGATGTTGAAAAATAGGGCCTGACTTACAATCTCTTTTCTACTTCATTCCTAAGGTGTTCAAAGGTGGGGTTGCAATCAGGGCTCTGTGTAGGTCTGCCAAGTTCATTCTGCACTAATTTCATCCAAACATGCCTTAATGGACCTTGCTTTGTGCACTAGGGTACAATCATGCTGAAACAGAAAATGGCCTTCCCCAAATTTTCTTCACAAAGTTGTAAGCATAGAATTTTCCCAAATGTCTGGGTAAGCTGATGCATTATGATGTGCTTTCACTAGAACTAAGGGGTCCAGGCCAACCCCAGAAAAACAACCTCATTGCATTATCCCTCCTCCACCAAACTTTACAGCTGGCACGGTCAGGCAGGTAATGTTCTCCTGGCATTTGCCAAACCCAGACTCATCCATCAGATGGCCAGATAGAGAAACGGGATTTTTCACTCACAGAACACATTTTCAGTCCTCCAGAGTTGAGTGGTGAAGCATGGCATTGTGCTTGGTGACATGAGGCTTGCATGCAACATGCAGTTCCTGAATCATCAGAGCGTTGCCAACTTTTATACACTATGCATTTTAGTCCTCAGCAACGCTGCTCTGTTGCTTTACATAACCTGCCACTTTGTGGCTGAGTTACTGTGGTTCCAAAACATTTCCACTTTGCATTAATACAACTTACAGTTGATTATGGAGGGAACATCTAGGCGGGAAGAAATTCCACAAACTGACTTGTTGCAGTGCTGGCATCCTATTACAGTACCACACTTTAGAACAACCCATTCTTTCACAAATGTTCGTAAAGGCAGACTGAATGGCTGGGTGCTTCATTTTATTCACTTGTAGTAATGGGACTGAAAAACACACCTTAATTTAACGATTAATAGGTGTGGCCCAATACTTGTGTCCATATAGTGTATAGTTATTTTACTGATAGTTATTTGTAAAGCAGTCATACAGCAACATATGTTTGTCACAAGTAACCAGAGTGTTACTCCACTGACAAATGCAAAATGTTTATATTTTGATTGCAAAATGCTTGACTAATTCTTTATTTTAAAAAACGATCGACTGAGATCTAAAACCTGCTGGTGATCTCCAGTGTTTTTTTCTTTTTTGAAGCAATCTCATCCTGGTCCTTACTTTCTCCAACTTTTCCCTCTTTTTTCCCTATTCCCTACAGACTCCTTCGTACTCCTGATCTGATAACAACGGCTGAGGTCAGCTGAAGGTCGCCACCATGGTGACCTTCACTGAAACAACGCAGGTGTCCCCCGTGGGGTTGCGTGACCTGCCCCATCTAACTGCCACCACGTCCCCTGGCCTTCGGAGGAAAAAGATGCTGTGGCAGAACGCAGTAAAACACATAATTACCCAGCAGGAGCTCAGCGCCCAGGTGATTAATTTTTTCAGTCTTCACTAGATTGTTTTACCAAGATGGTTTTTACTGGTTGCTGATTATTATTTGTGCACAAATACCGTCAAGATTATAAGGATATTGTGTACTGAAAAAAACCTGGTATTCTCTGAATAAGTTTCCACATAGAAAACTGAAGTAAACTGATATGTCTATGTAGGCCACTGACCTTACTACACACCGTTTATAGCTCATTCATAAACACAGCTTAGCAACCGTTATTACAACATGTGAAAAACCATCTGATGTTTGTGATTCTTTCCTCCATGAAGCCTCCCATTACAGTCTAGTGTGTGTTGATATGGTATTATTATTTAACATTTTATTTAATAGGGATGATTCTAATTTTTATGCTTTGACAGGTGGGTGTTGAACCAGCACGCAAAATCTTTGTGACAGACGCCTACATACGGGAGATCAACAGACAAATCCGCAGCAAAGCCTTGCGTGGGGTCACAAAGCGCCGCTCTTCCACATTCAGAGTCCAGTCCATGGTCAGTGATACCACCAGCACACACAGCAGTACTGGTGGTACTTTCAACGATTACTCCAGCGATGCCGACTTCTTCATGCACTGGGGCCACACTATTTGTGGTGTTTATGTACCTACGCTATTGCACACCTTCAAGTCCCATGACCTGGAAAAACTCTACCAGCAGCACTCTTCTACCCAAAGACGTAACTCTTTAGCCATCACCAGCGTGATCGATGTGGTGGCCAAGCTGCACGTGTTGGTTCTCTACCTGGCACTGGCACCAGCAACTACTACAGACACCCTGCGTGGCTGCCTGACGGGCATTTTCATGGTGTTAGCTACAGCTCTGTGCATCATGGTTTTAACACACAAAGACTCCATGTCCCCACAGTGGCTTCACTACGCTGGCCTTGCGAGCTGGTTGTCTCAGACCACACAGGTGCTGGGGGGGCTGGTGTATGGCCTGGAAAAAGACCCATCATGGTACCTTTTGTTCACTCTGTTCGCAACATACACCCTGCTGCCATTACCTCTGCTGTGGGCCATCTGTGCAGGCTCTCTCACCTCAATACTGCACATTCTGGTGGAGATGATGTGCTGCTACAATGATGCTTTGCTACTAAGAAAGGTGAAAAACTCCCCCAGACTTTTCCTTTATAGGTTACTGTTTCAAGCCTCAGAAACAGAGGGCTGAAAGTATTAAATATTAATTTAATATTAAATATATCAAAAAATTACCTTTTATTCTGTACAAGTCATTCATCATATTATTGAATCTTAAATGAAGTCCCATTTAATTAAAAACATTACAAATAAAGATCCTGGTATAGTATCAAATATATTTGCATCATTGCCAAGTTTTACTTTTACATATACTTACAAACAAAGTATATGTTCCCAGCATGCTGTTCTAAGGCTTTATAAAACTCTTAACTTTGGTATTTATGGAGTAGAATGCTGAGTCTGTAAATCCACCTTTTCTGTCTTTACAGTTCCTTTCCTACTGTTACATTATTGAATTTGTAAGAATTTTGTCTGAACCTCTGTATTTTGTAAATAAAGACATGGTTAGTCTGTAAAGGTTCGTGAAGAATTTTTTGCTTAGAGCATTTTTCTTAGTTCAGAAACAATTGCAAATGTAGGCTTTAAAGCAGCAGTAGACAGAATTCTAGAAAAGAAACAATAGAATTTGAAAGTAAATGATGTTCTTTGTTTCTCAGCCCGATCTACTTCTTGCTGCTTATGTGTTGTTCCAAAAAACTGGCAAGAGCCATCTTTTATATACAGTCTCTGGAAAAGATGTGAATCACTTTTCCATTCCTCTTTTTGCTCTGCTTGCTCTGAACTTTGTGTAAAGATAGATTGAATAAATATATCATTTAAACTCTTTGGATGCAGGTGTTTGCCAAATGCCTTTTGTACCTGGGGATGAACACAGCTGGCTTATTCATTCACTACCTAACAGACCATGCCCAGCGCCAGGTTTTTCTGGAGACGCGACGCTGCATTGAGGGTCGCCTCAAATTAGAGCAAGAGAACCAAAGACAGGTACAATGAAGGCCGGAACTGTCCTGAAGCTTTCAGCTGGAAAATTTACTGTATAGTTACATAATATGACTACAACTATTACCATCAGCCTTTTGACTGCATTAACTAATTTACTGATGCTCACATTATTGTATTGCCTCACAGGAGCGCCTAGTTCTGTCGATCCTGCCTCGTTTTGTTGCCTTGGAGATGATTGCTGACATGAGTGCTATGGAAGATGAACTAAGCTCTCCAGAATTTCACAAGATCTGTATCCACCAATACAAAGATGTCAGGTACACACACACACACACACACACACACACACACACACACACACACACACACACGTTAATATTTACAGAGCTTAAATTTATGGCCTTCAGGGTCAAAGGCCTCCAAATCACAATCTGTTCTTCAGACTCTTGTGTAAAACATAAAAGTTTGTCACTCTGATTTAATAGTTTGGCAGGCCAAATCTTAATTTCCAATTTTCAGTGTTGCCTCATACCTGTAGTATGTGATTATGGGCGTCTTTCTCTTTCTCTTCTTTCTGTAGCATTCTGTTTGCAGACATCAAGGGCTTCACTTTGTTGTCTATGAATCTGTCAGCTCAGGATCTGGTTCGAACCCTCAATGAGCTCTTTGGCCGTTTTGACCGACTGGCAGAGGTAAGTACCGGAGCATTATTTTTTTTGTTTTTGTTTGATAAAAAACAATTTACATTCTAACGTCCGACTTCTTCTTTTTCTCAGGAGCACCACTGCTTACGGATAAAGATACTAGGAGACTGTTACTACTGTGTGTCAGGGGTCCCCGAGCCACAGCGTGCCCATGCCCGCTATTGTGTTGAAATGGGTTTAGCTATGATCAACACTATACGGTCAGTGTGGACATTTAAAGAGAGGGTTGCAATAAATTAAAAAGACATTTATATTCAAAAACACAAATTAAAATTTTACTTAAATGAGAAAAAAGAAATTTTTCAAGTATATTTGGGTACAGGAATCAAGGCTCTAAATAAATGATATCATATATAATGTATGTACCTTTTGGTTGCTCCCTTGTATTCTTCACAGCGGATTAATCCACATTGGTAATTTGGTAGAAGTTTTATGCCGGATGCCCTTGCAGACGCAGCCCTCCATGGTGATTCCTCACCTGGAATCAAACCAGGGACCTTTCGCTTGTAAGGTGAATGTGCAAGCCAATATGCTACAGGGGACACCATATTGAATATAATACTATCCTTTATTTATCCTGGCAAAAGCCTTTTGAGAACAAAATTCTCTTTTCAAGAGTGTCCTAGCCGAGAGGGCAGCAGAGATTTAACAATTATAAACATCACAGAGACAAATACAACTGACAGACAGTGCATGCGAGTGAATACAACATCCAGGGCATATGCAACAAAATTTCAAGAGCAATCTGGTGAACAAGAAAATTATTTTTCTAGTCTTGAAAACTGACTTAAACTCCCCTGTA
This sequence comes from Etroplus canarensis, assembly GCA_015106775.1. Classification (NCBI taxonomy): domain Eukaryota; kingdom Metazoa; phylum Chordata; class Actinopteri; order Cichliformes; family Cichlidae; genus Etroplus; species Etroplus canarensis. The sequence continues at coordinate 14,864 of VUQH01032939.1, read as the reverse complement.
AAATCCAGTTCTGACAATTTCAGCTTATTCTGTAGATTATTCCAGGAAATCATAACAATAAAATAATCAAAAGTCTTTATTCTTGATTCTGTTCTGACTCTGGAGAAAAATGTTTGTCAAACATTGTGAGTGAAGGCCATACTGATTAAGGTGTTTACATATGTATGTACACAATAAGAAGGAAGCAGCCCAAGCAGAGAGCTCTATATGAAAACAAACCAATAGGAAAGTCTTCAGACATAACAGAGACAGCACACAGAGAACACTGATGAACAAAGGTAGCAGATATCAAGTGTTTCTTCCCTTGGGGGGGAGGAACAAGCTGTAGTCCTATAAAAGAAATTTGATTTAACCTCCTGAGACCCTTACTTTTGCCTTTTCTGCATGTTATAATTCATTCTGGTCTACATAGACCTGGTGCATCCCTTGAATCCCAAACAAAAGTTCAGAGGGATTCTAACATAAGATTAATGGGTTAGTCAGCTATGTTGAGTTTAAAGTCAGAATTTTCAGCGTCAGGAAGGTGGCTGTCTTTTAAGCTCACTGTATCACCAGAGTAACTTGTGCTGAACTCTACAGTATCTTATCTACAGTATAATTTGAATGCTTTATAGACTCTGCTGTAGGAATAGGTTTTATATATTCAACCTACTCAGTCATATCTTTAATATCACAGAATGACTCCTAGTTTTAAAGTTACAGCAGCAGCGCGCACTGTGCTTCACATTGTCATGGGAGTTCACATGTATTCAGATGGTGATGCAGAAAATGTAAAAATGTTTTTATGTTTGGTCCTAATAGGCTGATAAGTATCTTTTACAATCATGGAATAGCAGGTACTTAAATTTGAACTGATCAGTTGTTTTCCTTGTCTCTTTATCACTGACAATATTCAACCAATAAAATTAACCTCACTTTGACCAGGCAACAAACTAAAGTGATTTCCACATCTCCTTTATTAAGGTATGAGAGTGGGTCAGAACTGAACACACAGAGTAATCTATAATGTTTCAGTGTGTCACGTTAAAGTTCCAGAGCTCTAAAATGCAGCTGTCAAGTTAGAAATGAACAGTAGTGCCGAGCACACACTGACCTGTAAAATATATTACCTCTAATTAGTATGTTTATTTTACCGCTTTGTGTGCTCTTAATGATCATGAATTAAGCAGTAAAATAAATGCTTGTGCTTCCCAAGATCAATGATTTTCTGCGGTATTGTTCTCTCATCTTATTTGCTGCAACAGTGTTACAAATTATATTTTGATGTCCTTTATGATCGCTAGCATCTGTTCCTCTGATAAGGTCTCTGACTGGAGGTGCTTAATTGATCCATTTTGTGCAGAAGAGTCAAATGATGGGTAAAACATCCCCTTTCGTGTGAGTGTGCACAGATCCTGAAGCAGAAAGGCTGGGTTAACAAAGAAAGCTGATAATCACCTTTGTGAGGTTTTAGGTTTTGTCAAGCCAGCTAATACAAAGAAAGCCTTGCTATACTGAACTTGCTTCACAGTATACCCCTCAGATCTCAGGAGTTAAGTCTCAATTTGGACACAAGCTTTTCAGCGTGTGTGAATAATAGAGATGTTTGTCAGACATGGTCACTTTACTACCCATCATCACCAGGTATGTACGGAAGCAGCTGAACTTCAACATGGACATGAGAATCGGCATCCACTCAGGCTCCGTTCTCTGTGGGGTGTTGGGTCTACAGAAATGGCAGTTTGATGTCTGGTCCTGGGATGTGGGCATCGCCAACATGCTGGAAGCTGGGGGCATACCTGGGTGAGTGTGGTCTCTGCCAGCCCAGCAACCAGCAGAGTAGCACTTAATGTGACCTCTACCGCTGTTAATTGGATAAACATGTACCTCACAAGTTTTTAACCATTCTATAAGACAATGCTATTTAATTTTGTTTCTTGCTATAAGGTACAATTGCCTTTTTATGTCTGAACTGGTGATACATAAATGATGAAAAACCTCTAGACTTGGACAGAGAGCAAAGAATCAGATGTAGGGTGCATGTTTTGTCTTCACTTCATTAAAAATCTTCACAAATTATATTCAGATTTATTTTTATTTATATATAACCAAGTGTCTGTAACAAAATGCAATTTCCTTCCTAAGATTAACAAAGTATTCTGAGTCTGATTCTGATTCAGATCAGTGAAGCAAAATCAACTTTTAGGCAGACACACATGTGGTTATACATCATTGTTTTTTCTCCTACAACCAGACGCATTCACATTTCAAGGGCCACTCTGGATTGTCTAGAAGGTATCTACAAGACGGAGGATGGCCATGGTCGTGACAGGAATGAGTTTCTGCGAAAATATAACATCGATACCTTCCTCATCTGCCCTCAGGAGGACAGGAACAAAGTTGACCACTTTGAGCCCCCCAAAGTCCAGAAACCAATTCAAACCTGGAATCCAGACATGCCTTCTAGGACTATCATTGACATGAACAGCGTAAGTGCAGAAATACCAAAAAGTAAGGAAGGTGATAAATTTTGTGCCTTGGATCAAGAAGTGAAAATTCTAATCCTATTATAGAGCATACAGCATATCTGAGGTCCACCTGCATTGCACTAATTAAGCATTCTTTCCTTTTAGATTCTGGCTGCCTTTACAAATGGTTCAATGCCTAGCCTATGGCAGACCAACTCCAAAGAGATTAATAAACGCATAAGAAATGCTATTGAGCTTCGAAGCAGTGAGCGAATGCACAAAGAGCACATCACTCCACTGACCCTCGTTTTTAAGGACGCACACATCGAAGAGAAGGTAGGCTGTATAGCCCAGAAAATTCAAATTTCCAAATATACTCATGTAGCTGATATGTCACATATATTTTACCCACTGTTGGTCGGTCCAGTTCTCCCAGGTGAGAGATGAAATGTTCAACTCCAACCTAGTCTGCTCCTTCATCATGCTTCTCTTTCTCATGGCTGCCCAGGCCCTCATCCCTGCTCCTAGGTAGGAGGACACCAACATATTACTTCCATTTTAATGGTTTAAAAATCTCTCTTTATTTAAACCTAAACTTATAAAGTTTGAAATGGGCATCTTCAATTAGAATTTTACATCAGTATTACTTGGTTGGTCATTTAACCCTAAAAAAGACTCTACAAATCCATACATTTTAGAGCATATCACACACCTGCACTAGCTATTCTAACCTGAATTAAGATTTTCATCAATTTATTTACTTTCTTCTTCTTCATCTTGCCCTCGTTGTACCTTACTTGTAGGCTGTTCCCCGCCATCCTCCAGTTTTCAGTCTTTCTGCTTGCCTACATGCTGCTGCTACTGGTTGCACTTGCTGAAGAGTTTAAGTGGACTCCTGCATCACTGCAGCACTTCTGCTGCTGGATCCATGAAAACAACAGTGCTCGCAACCTGTTCACCCTTATAGCTGTCTTCATCAATTTTGGCTTGGCCTCTACCGACATGGTGAGAATCTCCACAACACAGGAGATGAATAATACACATAAAATGCCCTTTTCTTCACTGCTACTTTTCTTTTTGTTTGTCTGCATTGCACCTCTTGCTTCTGTTCTATTAATCCTGTTTGAACTGACTCTTGTAAAATGGAATGACTGTGAATTTAGTCAAATGCACATTTATTTCCATAATTTAATCTGAAATGCATATGCATATAGAAGGAAGTTTCACTCCCCTGCTGATACATGCACAATTACTGACAGGCATAATGTGCCCCCAAGCATCTTTGTTCCCACACAGGATTGCAAGACAGTTAAAAATAAATAAGCACAAATGCATTTTTAGTCATGTAAACAGGAGAGTGTGAAAGCAGCCTCTTGCAGTAATAAACTTAGATTTAACTGTTCTTGAATCTATTTTTTAGCAAGTTTCAACTGTTTGGTTGTTTTTCCCAAAGCTTTGCTGTTCTGGTGAAAGTTCACAACTCTCATTGTTGCTTTTGACTGCTGCAAGCAGCTGTGTTCTGCAAATAAAACCATAAAACCCACTAAGCATCACCTGCTCAGTAACAAACAAGACACAGAAAACAAACTGATGAGCATAGTGAATTATTTTGTTACTCAAGAGCGAAATGTTTCCCTCAGTCACTACTAGAGAACAGCAACTGACTCCAAAATATGACTCCAAATTAATTATAATGTTGCTCCAGCTTTAGTTATAAGCAACTGTTTGCTATCAAGTGTGCCATCATCTGAAAAGTGATGTGAAGTGCAATGCTGTCTTCACAGCTTGTTTTTGCTGCCCTCGAGTGGTCAATAGTTATTGCAGGTTTAAATTCAAATCAGGGGTGAAGGGGCTACTCATCTCTTGGTGTTTTAAACTAAAGATTTATTTACGTTTAAATTTAATGATTCATTATAATATTGGTTCAGTAAATAAAGGACAGAGTGGAGAACACTAACCTGGTTTAGGAAAATTCCTCAGGCTCTTTCATGTAATCCAGAAGTAACAGGATCTTTAGTTAGAAAGGAGGATGCTGTCCAAGTGAAGGACAACACTGGACAATCCCTCACATTCTCTCTATGACGTGCTGGACAGACACAAGAGCATGTTCAGCAGCAGACTTATTCAACCATGATGCACCACAGAACGCCAGAGGAAGTCATTCATACCTGTGGCCATCAAGCTTTACAGCCCCTCACTATGACATCTAGACAATTTTTATTTGCTTTACTTTTTTATATACTGCATATAGTATTGCTAAATGTTTATGCTGCTTTAAACTGTGATACATAAAGATAAACTTTGACACGTTGAGGTGAAATATTTCTTCTTCTTTTTCTGCCCCCAGGTTTTATATTCACTATATATATTTTATAACACACACATGCACATTGCCAAGAAACACACACACACATATCACCAGGAATTACTGAAGTAAAGCATTATACTGAACAGTGAAAAATGAGCAGCAGTATGTCAGTATATTTTTAAGGTGCCAGTACCATGTGTTAATGTGTGTAGGTTAAAGTGACTGTGGGTATGATAAACAGAAATAATAAATAATGATAAATAATATAAAACTAAGCTAAGGATAGCAACTACTAAACATAACCAGATCATATTCACATTCTCATTCACTAATTTCTATATTTTATTCATTTATATATAACTTTGTAAATGTAACTCTCTAAATATAAGGTTTTTAAATATATTTTATCTTCTTAACTGTATTTCTTTTGTTCATAATTATATTTATATATACTTAACAGAGTGTCTGTAATGCGAACAATTTCCCCCTGGGGTTAATAAACTATTCTGATTCTGAGTCCATAAGTGAAGATGTGTATGATTGTGATCTAACAGCTTTTATTGGTTTAGTAGTTCTCAAGATTTACGAGTGATTTGCAGCTGCTAATACAGCACATGCAACTACACACATGTAGACATTTCACAGTTCTCATATGTGGAAACTGTGCTCTTTGCATACATTTTAGAAGAGGTTATAAATCACCAAGCTTCAGAGAATTTGTGGGAAAACAGCAGCCAAGACTGTTTTCAAAGTTTTTCGTCCATCCCAAAGTACACAAGCACAAATGAGCTGCATTAATTGAGTACCCCCATTACGCTGTATGATGCAGGCTTTAATCTAATTGTTATCTGGTTGAAATATTTTGTGCTGCTTGCAGGTGTGGTGCATTCTCATAAACACAGGAGAGGCCGACATAAAAGACAAAACCACCACAGGCGCACGTCCACTCACAGTCTGCACTTACCCTGAGGCAAGAACAAAAATAGTGTAAATTTGGTACAATTATGAAACAGATTGTGTGTAGTTTCCTGGTGATTCCTCCAAAAATGGGTCTTGTATTTTAAAAAATAAATCAATTTAACTTAAAGAAATTGGTGTCATTAAAGCTTTCTTGTCTTTGCCATTTTGTCCTTTCAGATCTTTGTGTTGAGTGGTGTAATTGCCATGGTGACTTGTGCTGTGTTTCTTCGTCTAAACTCTTTGCTGAAGCTGGCAATGCTGCTGCTGGCAGTGGCTGTCTACTCCTATCTCAGTCACTTGGCCTTCCTCTCACTCACACAACATGATACACTGCACAGGTCAGTGTTTAGTGGGAAGTATACAAATTGTATTGCAGTTTATAGGTTGTTGATTACCCTCGCTGTACTAATCTTTTAATACAAAGTACTGTATTTGACATTTTACCATACAGGTCTCACTATGTCAGAAGAAATGGGATTTCCATCCTTCTCATGGCCATGTTTATCGTTGCCGTCTTCTACAATGGACGGCAGGTACTCATAGACTTAAGTTTTCAGGTTTGAACTGAACTTCAATTGAAATTTAGTCACGTTATCATTTTTCTAGCCTATGTTACTGAGACCAAAACAATTTCCAGCTACTCCAGAGTCTGTTGCACTCAGGTGATGCTGTATCTTGCTCAATCATTTCATTTCCAGTGGGAAGCTACCGCCAGATTGGACTTCCTGTGGCGTCTGCAGGCCCAGCAGGAGGTGGCAGACATGAGGGAGTTGCGGGAACACAATAAGTGTCTACTGTACAACATCCTGCCAGTTCATGTAGCTCAACATTTCCTGGACCGGAGTAAGCATGATGAGGTAACAGAAACACCTTGAGACCTTTGACCTCACGTCTTTTGACTGACAGTCATGCCCACAACACTTAGTTCCAGTGAATGGAAATCTTTATGCTTCGGCTTACCAAGACATTTTGAAAAAGTCTATGGTTCCAGCATTGTAGCAACAGTTTGGGAAGGGCTCTTTTCTGCATGACTGTGTCCCACTGCACAAAACAAGGTCCATAAGAGCATAGTTGGATGAATTTGGTGTGGAAGAACTTGACAGGCTTACACAGAGCCCTGATTGTAACCTCACCTTTGAACACCTTTGGAATGAAATAGAACAGAGATTGTGAGCCAGGCCCCCTTGTCCAACACCAAAGTCTGACCTCACAAATGCTCTTCTTGGTGAATGGGCAAAAATTCCCACTAGTGGAAGCTGTTATTGCTGCAAATGTGGGGGGATCAACTTCATGTTAATACCTGTGGATTTAGAATGGGACATCATAAAAGTTCCTGTAGCTGTAATGTATGCGTGTCTCAATACTTTTGTAGCCTATGTCAGGGATTTATTTTAGTTTATTAAGCTATCATTTGACCTCTAGTTGCAGCAGCTGACCTCTACATATGACTGAACAAAGAGGATTTTAAGGATTCAGCCATCATAATTCTCTTTTCAGGATCTTTATTCCCAGTCCTATGACGAAGTGGGTGTTATGTTTGCTTCCATCACTGGGTTTGATGAGTACTTTGAACAGAAAGAGATCAAACATGAAGGAGTGGAATGCCTCCACCTGCTCAATGAGATAATTTCTGGCTTTGATGAGGTGAGTGTTGGATGTATTTTCCCTCTTAGACCAATTTTTTATCTTTTAAAAATAAGACAGTACAGTTCAAGCTAGGACTCGGATTGGAATATAAATCGGATAGCTACTGATTGCATCAGTCAGCTTCTATACTTGAGCTTAAATGTGTGTTTAATCTCATCTTCTAATAAGCTGTTGGAGGAACCGTACTTCCACCACGTGGAGAAAATTAAGACAATTGGGAGCTGCTACATGGCAGCATCAGGTTTAGCTCCAGATAAACAGGTGGGATATCTTTTTGTGCATGGTCTGCATTAGTATTTTTTTTACTACATTTGCTTTCATTTGTGGTACATGCTTTGATATAAAGAAATCATTCCTACCTGTGGCCATCAAACTCCTCAATTCCTCCTTGTGACTCTGTGACAGTTTCATATTGTAAACATTACATATGTTTTAAATTGTTTAACATGAGAGATATTTATGTTTATATCTACTCCCTTTCAAACTTATTTTTATTTTTATCTAACTGTGCATTCTGTAACACAATAACATTTCCCCCCGGGAAGTATTCTGATTCTGATGATTTCTCTGTATGAAAGTCTACATTTATCTATATCTCTTTCAGGCATCAATGGATGGATGGAACCATCTGAGTGAGCTGGTTTTGTTTGCACTGGCACTGCAAGAGACCTTGAAAGAGGTTATCAAGCAGTCTACCCAAAACTTTCAACTACGTGTGGGTAAGCAGCTGACCTCTATGCTCTCTCTCTCTCACACACACACACACACACACACACACACACACACACACACACACACACACACACATAAAAATATATATATATATAAAAAAAAAAAAAAAAAAACCCAAT